>CM046360.1:1702999-1897489 GCA_025436335.1 Bursaphelenchus mucronatus
CTGGAATATCATGCGGCCAAAGAACAAGGATTGTTGAATGTTGAGGTTTACGTGGACCCCAAAGGATCGGCCGAGGGCAACAACATTGCTGAAGACTTTATGAACACCGAGGATGTGTTTGGAGAAACAACCGAGACCAGTCATTCGGCCATGGAATGGAAAAGACTTCGGGAGGAGGCGTTGGAACAGTGCATCATGGACATTTTGTGTCCGTACTTTGCGAAAGAAACGTATGAAGTGTTACTGGACGAAGCGAGAAAGCATGTGCTGAGAGTAGGTTGAAATCGGAGAGGGTTTAGAGAAGTTATACCCGATTTTTTGTTAGTGATGTCTAGTGTAATATAATTTTGGATGAAAAAACTGGAATTTTGGGAAATGATCGTACGATTTGGCTGTTTTCAGGAATGCCGAGCCAAATTGGACAAGGCATTGATGGTGGGCCGCTACAGACCGACCATTGAATATACGAACGAAGAGGAAGAAAGAAGAGAGGTGGATCAGGATTCGGAGAATAAAAATTACCCTCCAGCGCGAATTGTTTCGATCGCTCCGACCGCCGAATTCAGCGGAGAGAGTCAAGCGGTTGCCCTGGATGAGAATGGAGTTGTACTCGACCATTGTCCGGTCACCTTCCATTCGAAGTTTAGAGATCAAGGAGTAAGTGTAATATAAGTTTTGGGGATAAATAATTATTTTTGAGGAGATACGGAATTTTTAAGACGTTTTGGGAGATATTCATCGCTTTGTAGCTGGTTTAGAGAGAAAAAACCGAATTTTTATATTGTAGTAGGTATTGAATTGAATTTTTTTTCGATTTTTTCAGGTGAATTGGGATGTATCGCTTCGGGCATTCATTGGGATGTGCAGAAAGTATCGCCCGCATGTGATTGCCATCGCTGGGACGGATTTGCGATCGGTGAATTTGAAGAGGGATCTGGAAAGAAGTCTGGACGAGGCTGTGGATGATCAACGGTTGGACATTCGAATACCAGTGGAAATTGTCTCAGCAGAAGTGGCGAGGATATTCTGTAACAGCAAGACCGGAAGAGTACGATTTTTTGGACGAATTTTGAGATTTTTTTGGATTTTTATACGAAAAATGAGTGGATTTTGAGATTTTTTGGATTTTTTTTGTTTTAAAAGATTTTTATGTAAAGTAATATGGATGTGAATTTGCAGGAAGAGTTCCCCCATCACAATCCGAACACTCGACTCGCGATCTCGGCCGGTCGATGTCTTCGCGACCCGTTGTTGGAATACGCCCGCTTGTACAACAAGGAGAAGGATTATTTGAGCATTCGACTCCATCCGATGCAAGCCCACGTCCCCGAACGCGACCTCAGCTGGGCATTCCAACGAGAATTTGTGAACCGAGTGAACGAAGTCGGCGTTGACATCAATTATTGCATCGAGTTCCCCCATACGAATGGAGTAATGCAGTTTGTTTGTGGGTTTGGGCCGAGAAAAGCGGAACATGTGATGCAGTTACTGGAACATCAGAGCTTAATCTTGGATGCAAGGTGGGTTGAAGGGGGATTTGAGTGGATTTTGAGGGATTTGAGGGAAATTTTTGAGATGTTCTATATTGTAGTAGGTATTTTTTGGGGGAAAATTGTTTAGAATTGTGTTTTTTGACTAAAATATGATGATTGATGGTATTTGCAGGTCGAAACTCGTCACACTATGCTCTTGGGACCCACGATATTCATTAATTCGGCTGGTTTCATCAAGATTGACATTGAAAAGGTGCGAGACACGGCTGAAGACTACGTCGAACAATTGGACGGATCAAGAGTGCACCCCGAAACATACGAATGGGCCAGGAAAATGGCGATGGATGCGCTGGAGTACGACGAGACGAATGATCCAGCCAATGCGATCGATGACGTCATTCAGCAGCCGGACCGACTAAAAGAACTTGATCTGGATGCCTTTGCCGAAGAGTTGGCCAGACAGGGATTTGGCAACAAGCAAATCACTCTGTATGACATCAGGGCCGAGCTGAACCATCGGTATAAGGACCTGAGACTGCCGTATCAGAGCTTGCAAGGAATGGATCTGTTCAACATTTTGGTCCCAAATCCGGATTTGTACTTGCCTGGTAAGAAGAATATGGATGTTTATGGAAGAAGTGGGGGCGTATAGGATGTTTAGAAAGAGTTTGAATTTGATTAAACCGGTTTGAGGAAGAATTTGACATCAATTTATATTACTTTAGGTGGATTAATGTAAGTGATTGTAGGGAAGTTGATAAGTGGTCGTGTACAACGCGTCCAAATGAAGAAGTCGGACCCTGACCGCGGCCCAATGGACGAGAACGACTCGAGGAATCAAGTTGGAGTGAGGGTTATCTTGGATGAGGGCGTTAGCGGCTTCATCCGACGAAAAGATTGCTCGGACGAGCCGGACTCGATCCGCGACTTGAATGATGTCTTCAAACAACAGATGCCAATTATTTGCAAAATCCTCCAGTTCAACGACAACAACTTTTCGTGCAATCTCAGCTGCAAGGGCTCGGATTTGAAGTCGGGACAGGCGGAGCTGGACAAGTTCTTCGATACGGAGCGATGCGAACAGGACAACAAGAAGTTGGACATGCGCAAGACGATGAACACGTTCAAGACCCGATTTGTGAAACGAGTCATCTCCCACCAAGCCTTTCACAATGTCACACATGCGGATGCGGAACGAATGTTGAAGACGATGAATCAGGGCGAAGCCATCATTCGACCCTCCTCCAAAAGCATGAACCATCTGACGGTGACGTGGAAAGTGGCCGAAGGAGTCTATCAACACGTGAATATCGCGGAAAGCAAGAAGAAACATTATTTTAACTTGGGCAAGGAACTGAAAATCGATAAAGAGGTGAGAATGGGAAAGTTTTGGGTTGAAAGGGTTTGAAATTTGACGGAAATTGAAATCGGAGTTGGCTGGAAGAGATGTGAGATTTTTAGATAGAAATTTTGAGGAATAAATGAGATTTTTTGGCGAAAAATCCCGAAATTTTGATTTAAAAAAAAATTTTGAGTGAGGTTTTGGAACATGGCTCAACATGGCTGCTACTAGTCCGTCCGTGAAGCCGATGGAGTTATTTTTGCGCTAAGCCCTGTGAGAAAACAAAGGTTAGCTTTGCACTGTGCAATTTTTTGCTTTTTGCACGGTGCAATGGGCTTTTCTTGGCTGTCGCTTGCCCCTGACCCTTTTTGCACAGTTCATTTCGCCGAAATCACTCCAGCGACTTTCCGGACGGACTAGTACTTCAAGTGACGCTCAGGTTTTGATGAAACTTGGCTTTTTGCACTGTGCAATAGGCTTTTTTGGGCTGTCGGTCCCAGTTGATGACAAAAAAAATTTTTTTATGTGTCTATTACAAGGTCTTACATAAAATAATATTTTTTGTCCGAAAGATTTTTTGTCCGTCTCTACGAAGATTTTTTGGAGCGAAAAATACGCAAGCTTTCATTTGGGGCGGACTTAATTTGGGGCTTTTTATTTGGGGCAGATCGGCTATTTGCCTATGAAGCCTAAAATAGCTAGCCAAAAAATTAGAACGGGTGTTAAACAACTAACGGACAGCTATTTTTTAAAAAATCGCTAGCCAAAAACCTGGGAACCATTCTGACACTTTGGCTAGCTAATCCAGGTTTTTGGCTAGCGATTTTTAAAAAATTAGCTGTCCGTTAGTTATTTAACACCCGTTCTAATTTTTTGGCCAGCTATTTTAGGCTTCATATGCAAATAGCCGATCTGCCCCAAATAAAAAGCCCCAAATTAAATCTGCTCCAAATGAAAAGTTGCGTATTTTTCGCTCCAAAAAATCTTCGTAGAGACGGCCAAAAAAATCTTTCGGACAAAAAAATATTATTTTATGTAAGACCTTGTAGTAGACACGTTAAAAAAACATTTTTTGTCATCAACTGCGAGCGACACCCCCAAAAAAGCCTATTGCACAGTGCAAAAAGCCAGGTTTGATCAAAATCTGAGCGTCACTTGGAGTACTAGTCAAATCGCCGATCTGCCCCAAATGAAGGGCAGCCGAAAAATACCGAAATTTGAATATTTTTTGAGATTTTTTTGGTTTGCGTAAAGTAATGCGGAGAGGTTTAGTCCTACGAAGATCTGGACGAAATCCTCGCGCGATTCGTCACACCCATGGCCGAATACGCGAGAGAGGTGTTGGGCCACAAGTACTCGTTGGAGGGCTGGACATTTGAAGATCATAAAGAAGAAATCGAAGCCAACATCAAAGCCCAACGAGAACAGGCACCGGCCCGAATCCCGTACGTGTTCACGGTGTCCAGAGAGTTCCCCGGAAAGTTTGTGATCTCCTATCAACTCCGAAAACCCCTTCATGAATACTTTACCGTAACGCCGGAGGGCGTGAGGTTCAGACAACGCGCCTTCCCCACCTTGGAATCGATGATCAACTGGTTCAAACAACACTATCGAGAGATGCCACGACGATGAATATTGAGGGGAGATCCCATTCCTAGAAGTTATTTATTTTTTGTTGCTCTCAAAATTTTTTTTTGTTGACCCATCTCATGAATAATGTTCTCTTACGCCGTTTTTTTTGTAGATAACCATTTTTTACACCGTGCGCGGGATATAACAGTGGAATAAATATTTGGGAAATTATTTTATTGGGAGGATTAGTAAAGAGGGAAAATGAAAAAAAATTTTTTTTTATTTTTGGTTATGTACGCAAGGTGCGACGCTCAGATTTTGATAAAACTTGATACTAGTCCGTCCGTAATGTCGCTGGAGTGATTTTCTAAGATCTATACGAGACTCCAAGCTCGCGTTTTGCAGAAACGACCGAGATTTTTTGGTCGAAATTTGAGAAAAGTGTGACAATTTTATGCGAATTTCGGAATAAAAAGTGTCAGTCCAAGTTCTACCGCAGAGGGCAAATTACCACAAAAAAATTGATTCTTTCCTAGCAAAACTGGCAAGGATTTGGCTAAAAAGCTTTTTTCTCTCTGACCGCCCTCCCCGTTTCGCGTACTCTCTCGGCCGCGAAGATTGTTGAATATCTCGGTTGCGGCGGCAAAGCGCAAGCTAAAACTTGATACTAGCGCAACTCGAAAATAATTCTTGTGCTGGGCCTGAAACCGAAAGTTTTATCAGTCTGCAGCGAAAATAATGAGCACTCGTTGCAGCGAAATGTTGAAAAAATTGTGCACACCAAGTGATGCGCGATTCCAAGGCGCAACGAGTGCTTTTTTTCGCTACAGACTGATACTAGCTCATCAATAAAGTCGCTGACTTCTGCACTGTGCAAAAGCAAAAGTTTCCTTTGCACTGTGCAATTTTTTGTTTTTTGCACCGTGCAATAGGCTTTTTCGGCTGTCGCTCGCGCCCGGACTTTTTTTTGCACTTTTGCGGACGGAACTTTTGTTTTCTCACAGTGAGTGTTGCGGAAATCAATCCAGCGACTTTACGGACGCATTAGTCGTAAAACAGATGCAATTCCTTTCCCAAAACGCCTAGTGCAATCTCAAAACACACTCATTTTTTATCAAAGGGACGCAGTCGTTTTTTGAGCTGGTTTATGGCCCGGTCCCGCGAAAATTTTTTGAAAATTTTTAAATGTTCCATTCGTTTATTCGTATAGTCCGTTCGTAACGTCATTGGAGTGATTTCCGCGACATGCACTGTGCGAAAACAAAAGTTCCCTTTGCACTGTGCAGTTTCTTGCTTTTGCACGGTGCAATAGGCTTTTTTGGGCTGTCGCTCGGATCCTCACTTTTTTTGCACAGTGCATGTCGCCAATATCACGCTAGCGACTTTCCGGACGGACTAGTAACAATTTTCGAATACAAAATTAAAAAGTCCAAAAAAAGCTCAATTCTCCAGGTGCTCGGCATTGCTCTGTTCCATGGCGATTGTCTCGGCCATGGCGCGACTCAATTTCTCCTCAATGGAGCGGATCATCGGCGTGTTGTCGGCATTCCGCTTGGTCACCGCCATGTGATGGTCGAGATGACGGCGAGCGTCGTGCAGATAGAGCATCCGATGGCTCACGTTCGACGTCTCGCACGCCGAACTCACCATGTGGTCGATGCGAAGGAGTGGGGTCACTCGACGGTTGGTTTCCACTTCCGGCGCAACCACTGGAGCGGCTAGAAAAGGACAAGTGTAAGGTGGGTCAAAGGGGGATTTGGAAAAGGTGATCAAAGTTGGTGATGATTTTCTTGCAAAATTTGGTGGTCATCTTGCGTATGTAATGTAAAATTTTTAGAAATTTCACGAGGCTACTATCAGACTGTCGAAAAATTAATTAGCACTTTGTCGCATCAACAACCGCATCGCCGCCGAGAAAATGCACTGTGTCGCGCGGCAAAATCAAATTGTTTTTCACTTTAGCGACGCGATTGGCGCAGCGACAGAGTGCTCATTATTTTCCGGACAGACTGATAGTCCGTCCTGAAAGTCGCTAAAGTGATTTTGGCGACATGCACTGTGCAAAAAAGCCGAAAAAACCTATTGCACGGTGCAAAAAGCAACATATTGCACAGTGCAACGCGAACTTTTGTTTTCGCACAGTGCATGTCGCCGAAATCACTCCAGCCACTTGACGGACGAACTAGTAATTTCTAATTTGGCTTAAAAGGCTAGAACAGCTACTTTTGAATTGCGCCTTTTGCGGAGTGTGAAACGGAATATCCAAAAAGTTTTTTTCGTCTACTGTAGCAATAACAACGGAAGAAAATAATGGTGACATTCTACATGCTTACTAATAATTATTTTACTGTTTCCAACTCTGCCGCCTTAGTTTTCGCTGCAGGAAAAAAAAATATTTTGACATTTCGTTTCCACGCCGCAAAAGCTGGATT
Organism: Bursaphelenchus mucronatus; assembly: GCA_025436335.1. Classification (NCBI taxonomy): domain Eukaryota; kingdom Metazoa; phylum Nematoda; class Chromadorea; order Rhabditida; family Aphelenchoididae; genus Bursaphelenchus; species Bursaphelenchus mucronatus. The sequence goes on from CM046360.1 coordinate 1,709,839, forward strand.
CAAAAGTACCTGTACTGTCGCTTTAATTCGAGTTACCCGTTCGCAAAGTCGCTAGAGAGATTTTTGGAGTTTGCACTGTGCAAGAAAAGCGACAGCCGAAAAAGCCTATTGCACGGTGCAAAAAGCAGTGAACTATTTTGTGTAAAATCATTATTCTCGACGCTAAAAAAAGGTATGAAGCTTTTCATGGCAAAATTTGCAAAAAACTGCCGAATGATTTCATCGGGACTACAAATCTCAATAGGTTCTGCAAACCGCGAGTAGACATGGCTGCGGGCCGGGCCAAAGCAAATTTGAAACGGCCCAGGGCCGGGCCGGACTTTTTCGGCCCGGAACCGACCCGTAATAACTAAAATTCTGAGTCTGAAAGCGAAAATTGGGGTAGCAAACAAAAATAGAGTGTCGAAACCCATCAGACAGGCAGAGAAAGCGTACAAAACTATATACGATCAGTTTAAAAAAAGTTTACAACACTTTTCTAACAATTTTTTTTTATCCTATCTTAGTAATTTTGAGTTTTCCCGGCGACTTGAAAAAAACGGGCCGAAAAAAATTTGAAACGGTCCGGGCCGACATTTTTCGGCCCGGCCTGTATGCCAAAATTTTCGGCCGGGCCCAGCCCGGAGCCTTGTCTAACCGCGAGCCAAAAATCTTGCATATGACATACTAGTAGGTCCAGACAGTCGCTGGAGTGATTTTTGGTGTTTGCACTGTGAAAAAAATTAGAGTGCAAGCGACATCCGAAAAAAGTCTATTGCACGGTGCAAAAAGCAAAAAATTGCACAGTGCAACGTCAACTTTTGTTTTCTCACAGTGCATATCGCCCAAATCACTCTAGCGATTTTACGGACAGAATAGTGGTAAAACTCTAATTTAAATTTGTGTCACGTTTCATTAAAAACTCAGTGTCGCCCTTGGCACACTTCTCACTGTCAGTCACACCTTAAAAATTTCTCCCTAAATCTAACAAGGGAAGTACCCCAAGTGCGACGCCCCGATTTTCTTTAAATTCGGCACACATGTCAGGCATAGGTCACATATCAATTCCTGAAAATTTTAGCTCGCGCTTTGCAGGGAGAGCCGAGATATTTAATAATCTGTCGAGAGAGTACGCGAAATGCGGAGAGCGGTCAGAGAGAAAAACACTTTTTGGCCATATCTTTGCCAGATCCGCGAGGAAAAAGGTGATTTTTGGTGGAAACATAACCCGCTATGGTAGAAATAGGCATAAAATTTTTCACAGCTAAACTCGCAAAAAAATGTCACATTTTTGTCATCTTTGGATCTAAAAATCTCGGACGTTTCTGCAAAGCGCGAGCTAGGAGTCTTGCATATGTCTTAGAAAAAATAATACTAATCGCAAGTTTTATCAAAATCTGAGCGTCGCACTTGTCGCACTTCCCTTGCAAGTTTACAATCTTGGCGTTACAGTAATCCGAATCTCCCTACCATTTTCCTCCGAGCCATCGTCGTCTTTGGCGGCGGTTTCGGCGAAAGTCCGATACATTCCACTCACAAAACCCTCAGCATACCCTCGCAGAGCCATACTCGTTTACTTCAGCGCAGCCCTACCTCTCATTAATTGATACCTTTCCAGCCAACAATGCCGTTCGTCCATCGTGCCCGCAGGGCTTGCGATAATTAGGGGCTCGGATCGGGGCCGAGATTTCGTGAGTTTGGGTGGCGAAAAAAGAGTTTGTGCCACCACTTTTGTGACGCAAGTTTACACTGCCCAATAAGGGCGAATAAATAATAAAAGGCAGGTGGAAATATTGTAAAATATTTTTTGACATACAAAATGAGATTGTTTTACGACTAATTCAGAGTACTAGCGCGTCCGGAAATTTCCCGGTTTTACCGAAGCGACATGGTACCTTTACGCGGCCGCACCGCGCGGCATCAACGATAAAATTGTCGGGACTTTATGGCGCGAGTAGTTAAGAAAACCGACCTAATATACGACAGTAACGAAGAGAATCTAGTGGTCTCTACTGGTCGATTTGCACCGTCGCTGGAGTAATTTTTGCGAGAACGCAAAAATTTTTTTTGCACTGTGCAATTTCTGGCTTTCTGCACAGTGCAAATGCCAAAAATCACTCTGCTGACTTTGCGAACTTCAGATAAGAGTTAAGAAAGCCGACCTAATATAATACAGTAACGAAGAGAATCTAGTGGTTTCTACTGGTCGATTTGCACCGTCGCTGGAGTAATTTTTGCGAGAACGCAAAATTTTTTTTTGCACTGTGCAATTTCTGGCTTTCTGCACCGTGCCCATCAATAAAGTCGCTGAAGCGATTTGCGCGACATGCACTGTGCGAAAACAAAAAATTCACTGTGCACTGTGCAATTTCTTGTTTTTTGCACCGCGCAATAGGCTTTTTTCGGTTGTCGCTCGCAACTTGTCCATTTTTGCACAGTGCAAACACCAAAAATTACTCCAGCGACTTTTCAGACGGCCTGGTATGTACCAAACAGTTTTAGCTAACACTTTTCGAAGATCACTGTTGAAAAATCGGAGATGATATCGAAAAAATTCATTCTTTGTCTCACTCTCCTCTTTCACTCCATGATTTTTTATACTAGTCCGTTCGTAAAGTCGCTGGAGTGATTTCGGCGACATGCACTGTGCAAAAAATGTCAGAATGCAAGCGACAGCCCAAAAAAATTAATTCACGGTGCAAAAAGCAAGAAATTGCACAGTGCAAAGTGAACTTTCGTTTTCGCACAGTGCATATCGCGGAGAGCACTCCAGCGACTTTACGAACGAACTGGAGAATTGAGCTTTCTTTTTGGATTTTTTAATTTTGTATTCGAAAATTGTTACTAGTCCGTCCTGAAAGTCGCTAGCGTGATATTGGCGACATGCACTGTGCAAAAAATGTCAAGGTGCGAGCGAAAGCCGAAAAAAGCCTATTGCACGGTGCAAAAGCAAGAAATTGCACAGTGCAAAGGGAGCTTTTGTTTTTGCACAGTGCATGTCGCAGATATCATTCCAATGACGTTACGAACAAACTATATGAATAAACGAATGGAACACAAAAAATTTTTGAAAAATTTCCGCGGAACCGGGCCATAAGACCGCTCAAAAAATGACTGAGTCTCTGTCATATCCTTTGATACAAAATTTGAGCGTGTTTTGAGATTGCACTGGGCGTTTTAGGATAGTAATTGCGTCTGTTTTACTACGCGTTTTTGGCTAGCAATTTAAAAAGTTGGTTATCAATTTCTGTGTTGAAAAGGGCAGTACAGCTACTTTTGAATTGCGCATTTTACGGCGTGTGAAACGAAATGTCAAAAAAGTTTTTTTCGTCTACTGTACCAATAGCAACGGGAAAAAACAAAGGTAACATTCTACATGCTTACTAATAATTATTTTACTGTTTGCAACTCTGCCGCCTTTGTTTTCGCTGCAGGACATAAAAAAAAAAAAAAGAATGTTTCACTAATCCTTTCGCAAAGTGAATGGAGAGATTTTTGGAGTTTGCACTGTGCAAGAAAAGCGACAGCCGAAAAAGCCTACTGCACCATGAAAAAACAAGAAATTTCACAGTGCAAGCAAAACTTTTGTTTTCTCACAGTGCATGTCGCGGATATTACTGTTTTCGAATGTCTTCAAATGTCTTTTTCGCTGACCGAAAATGGTGTTGTTTTAAAGGGAGAGAGAGCGAGAACGTCGCGCGTCAAATCGAACAGTAAAAAACGGAAAATCGCCGCGACGGCCGCGAAAATTTGAGCAAAATGTACCGTGGAAAATTGTCGGGACTTTATGGCGCGAGTAGTATCATGAACAGGTAAAAAGGACTTGTTTGTCCCTTAAACACCCATTTCAACCTTTTGACTAGCAATTTTTTGAGTTTTACAACCATTATGACACTTTTGCCGGCCAATCCCGGTTTTTTACAAGCGATTTAAAAAATCGTCGAAAAAGAGAGTAAAATTTGCAAAAATGTGCCAAAAATATTTTTTGTCGGGTTTCGATCGACTCTTTGTGTAAAAGCCCCTTCGCCACGGCAAGGCGGTCGATCTTCGAAGAGGAAATTCCTTTTTTGCCCGGAGGCGGGGAAAGGGAGGAAACCTAGACACTGAGACCCGGCGTTCAGTGAGAGACCGAAGAGAAAAGAGAGAAATAAAAGAATAAATAAAGGAAATAAGAGAAAATAAGACAACATTGGAGCATTAAATAAAAAAATTATTAATTCAAATAATTAAATTAAAAAAATTATTTTTTTGTATTTTTTTTTTATTTTTGAATAATAAATTTAAAAAATTATTTTTTTTTGTTATTTTATATATTTTATTTTTTTTTGCTTTTTTATTTTATAATAAATAAAAAAATTAATTAAAAAATAATAAAAAAATACTAAAAATCCCTCAATAATTTTCGAAACCCTTTAAAACTTCATCCCAATTATCCTCGTCCAGGTTTTGCTCAAAAGCCTCGGGCGCAGCTCGCTCTGCTACCGCCGACTCAATGCCAGCAATTTGCATAGCATTCTGCAGAGAATCCTCGTTTGGAGCCTCTAAAAAACCGGCTAAACTCGGATTCTGCTCAGTTTGCCCCGAGGGTATATTATTTCCATCCACAAAATTGCTACAGTACTCCTCAGGGATTTGAGGAGTACCGCAGCCAATCTGCGGATAATTATTCGCAAATTGGTTACTGTAGTTCCACGATCCCTGAGGATTACTGTACCAATTTTGTGGCTGGAAATAATAATCGCCCGAGGCAAATTGAGGCTGATTTTGGGGAGGGGCACTATATGATCTGTGGATATCCAAGTTTTCAGTTGGATATCCGCAGTGCATATGTTGCACTTGCCCGAAATCACCTGCCAAGTCGGCAGAAGCCGAACGCAGTTGGCCTTTGGTGAAATGAGAGGGCCCCTGAGACGACATAGACCCCGCTAAACTACCGTATCTCTCGCTTACCTCCACAAACTTACGTGGCCTTCCAGGCTTTCTTGGCTTCTCTTCCTTCTGGCCCTTCTTGCCTCTGGCGCGATGATTCGCGAACCACACTTTGATGGTCTTCTCTGGCAGCCCAGTTGCTTCCACCAGCTCCGACATTCGCGAGCCAATTTCTCGACTCTGCGCGAACGCCTCGGCTAATTTCTGCTCCTGGGCCTGCGACCATTTGGTACGGCTCCACTTCTTTTCTTTCTTCTGGATCCTGCCACTTTGAACCCTTCCAATGCCTCCTAAATTCAAATTTGAGGCAAAACTTGCCTCCGCGACAAAATCGCCCTGAGGCAATACAACTGGGATTGGTCCAGGATACCCAAAAGAGGTACCTTGGACCATAGAAGAGTCATAAAAGGTAGGAACATAAGAAAAAGTGGGGCAAGGGACATTCATCATGATGGTTTCTATAAAAAATCGGGAAAACTTGATAAAAAAATCAAAATAACCGCACAGTAAACTGTTAAAGGAAAGAATAAGCCTATAGGAGCAGAATTTCGGCACTCACGGAAATTTCTGTTCACGTGCCCCGCCCTTTTCTGCCTTATTCCGGCGCTTTCGCAGAAATTTTAGGCTTATTTTCTTGCGCAATCGCACGCCTTGGATTTGAATTTTTTTCTGCGCATCTTTTATGGAATTTCGATGCCTAGAGTACAAGTAAGACCTACTTTTTACTAGTTTAGACTACTAGTCCAGCATTTATGGTCATTACAAAAGATTCATAACATTTCTGAACCAAGTGTAATATAATGGCCAAAAATTGATCAAATTCTCCTACCTTTCTCAAATTTCTTACTCACATTTCTTTTATTCTTCATTCTACTATCACAAAATGACAATTTCAATATTATTAGACCATTTATTTATCGTTAAACTTGAAAAAATAAAAGAATAAAAAATTCAATGTGCAAGTGTAATACGTTAACGAAATTCTCAACTTCTGGATCTTGACCGGTGGCGTCGTCGATGGGAACGATGTCTGAAAGCAAAATAAATAAATTTCAATCCGTATTTTAGCCCTGTCTCAATAAAAATCTACAATTCTGATCGAAAATCTTATTCTACCCACCTTGGACTTGGAGATCTTCTTTTGTAACTCGAGCTGCTCGACCTTCTCCTTCTTCTCTTCGGACTTCTACTGGAACTCCGCTCCCTTCTCGCTCTGGAAGAGCTCCTGGATCTTCTTCTTCTCTCCGGACTTCGTCTTCTTCTTGACCTTGATCTACTCCTACTTCTCGAACTTCCTCGACTTTTTTCGGTCTCTTCACTCTCTGCAGAGCCTCTACTTTCCACTCGATCTGCTGATCTCTCCTCATTCTCTCCATTCTGCTCTTTATCCACCAACTTGTTCACCTGTTTCTGCACCAAATTCGATATTAATCCAGGGAGCACCCTCTCCGGAGGTATAATATCTTCTTCTGGCTTCTTTTCATCATCCTCCTTCTCCTGATACTCCGTGATCTGCTCTTCCTCTGCGAAAGCCTCTCTCACAGAATCTTCCACATGTGCCACACTGTCGACTGGTCGTTTTTCCTCGTTTTTATTGCGTTTTCTCTTCATCAGATCGGCCATGAATTGTCTGGCCCTCTCTTTCCTCATCTGTTTCACTTTTTCATCAACTTCATCGGGAACCGCGTCGAATCCGGGGAATTGCTGGGGCTTCGGAGGTTCTGGCGCTAACGGTACGGTTATCACGGTGTTCTCGAGCTTCTGATTAATTCCAATTCCGCCAAAATCATTCAAATTTCCAATATGTTTATATCCAGCTGCTGTTGATGGCTGATCATAGCTCTGCCATCCAATTGTGGCCGAATTTGTCGGTCCATTCTGATTGTTATTCTCTGCGTCCGTCGTTTCCATCAGATCAAAATACTTGCTCTTGGTGAACGCGGCCGAATACGGGTTCAATTTGCATTGAAAATACCGTATTTTAGTGTGATAAAATATTATGTTCGGGTTGTCCGGGTAGAGGAAGCTGAGTGGAGTGCGGTTATCTACAAAAGAATTCGGTTAGACCATCAAACCACTAAAGTTTGCCAAAAAATTATATTATACTAGACACCTGATGTCAGAACCCCTCATCTTTAGCCTTGAAATTAAAATTACCACCAAAATCATGCTTAAAATTACTCTGTAGACAGTCCGACTTACCCAGTAACCTTCGTTCAGCATACGCTCCATTTGCAGCGACATATCTCGCGGCCAAATTGATCTGCTCCACCACTTCTTTCTCCGGCTGTACTGGGACTAACGGTGGTCCCGGATAAAAGGGGGTCGGTCGCTGATAAAAGTTCTGATGCCATGTATTATAATTGTGAACCTCAGTTGGATCCGTTTCATAACTTTGCAGTTTCGTTGGAGATTCTTCATATGATACTAGAGCTGCGGACGTCGACGGAGTTGGTTCTGGTGGAGATTCTGGTGGCGCTTGAGGTTGAATAGAGTGTATCGCGTAGAGAGATGAGTACGGGTTCGACTGAAACATCAATAATATAAATTTACAATCAAAAATAAAAACTTTTCACCTAAAGTAATATAAATTTGTCGATAAATCGTCAATTTCTTCTATACCCTAGCTTCAAACCCATAAAAAACCTGTGAACCACCTACTTTTGCCATGTTGTTCATGCTTTTCGGCAATGGCGGCAACTTAATCGGTTCTGTGCTTTCTTTTTTGATGGGGGCTCCAGACAGTAGAGGATGAAGATAATCTCCGTCGCTGTCCGAGTCGGAGTCCTCATCTTCCTTCACAAAATTCTCCGGCTTCTGTGAGACGAAGGCTTCTCCAGGCTTTGGGTGTCTTTTCGGCGGGGACGGGAGATACTTCTTTTCCCGGATCAATTTACACATAAACTTGTAGAAGGAGAAGAGGCGATTGTCAAAGTTAAGGAAGTTAAAATTCTGAGTTCGATCTCTCGCATGCTTCGCTTTGATGATGACCTCCATCTGTGGGCCGTTCAGAACGACAAATTTGGCGGTCCGCTCGATCAAATGGCCGTGGCGTTGAGTTTCGGGCTAAAATAAGGTCAAAATTGCCTAAAATAATATAAAAAGTATGGCCAAATCAAAAAAAATCCCACCAATGCCAATCCCGTTGGGAGTTTGACCCCTTGCGGCGGTTGATAGGCCTCATTTCCCTCTTCTTCATCACTTTCTTCCAGTTCGTCATCACTTTTGCTCTTGTCGTCGTCATAATTAAAGGCGATTTCGGCGCGTTTCCTCTTCTGTTCCCTTTCTTCTCGTTCGTCCTGCTTTATTCTTGCCTCCAAATCTTTGTAACGCTCTTGTTCGCACATCTCCTCTTCCAATTCATCATGATTATCAGTTGAATCTTCTGATGTCCCCGGTTTTCCAATCGTTTTTTCGCTGAGATCCATGAGATATAGGCGGCAGTCGAATCTGAAATCGACACAAAATAGAATCTTGTTGTTTGAAATCACGAAAAATACAAAATTATTAACAAATAGCCAATTTTAATCCGTTTCGCGAGTGTTTTCCCAATTTTTAGACTTACGATCAACCTTGAAGATGATTTCTGGATGCTCTGGAACTCGCTGATCATCTAAAGCAGTCGTATTAGTAGGAGAAGTCAACAAGAAATTTTTTGATAAAAAAAAAAACGCAAAAAAGTTAAAAATCCATCGAGATTTGGTCTAAAGAAGGCACCGTGTACTGTAACGTAATGTAAAATACATCGCAATAGCATTTTCCTGTCTCAACAAGTATATTAAACAGCTTTTCGCCACAAAATAATTAAAAACTCACCTGAATTTCCGTCCTTGGATCATGTTGAACATGAGAAGTCAGCTGAAAACGCGAAAATCCCCCATTAGAAACATTTATCGTATAAAATAAATTCTCTCGACTACTCCAAGCTCTACTATGATTACAAGACAGCTTAGCCTTAACAAGGGTTCGTACCGATCAATTAGAAGACTTTCGTCATCATTCCAGGGGATCAGAAGATCTTGATCAGAACGGGCGTTTGTGGTGTCTTGCGGGAACAACCGGGACTCGTAGCCAATCACAATGAAGTCTTCGTTCTCCTGAAAAGACCATTTATATTCTTTGCGCACTAAATTTGAGAGAAAACCCCAAAAGATATAAACTTACGTCATCAGATGCCATGGTGAAGGTAAAACTGCTCTGAACTCTTACGTCAACGTCTTTCAGATGTCGCCACAAACTTGAAAATACTCTAAACACATTGTTATTTCAAAAGGCAATCATTTGACGATATTATTCATGGCCAATCACCGAGAAAATCTGAATATTCAAATAAAACCTCATAAATTTTACTTCAAAGTAATTACAATGTTCAGATCATGTTTCAACAGGTTTAAAATAATAAATAAACAAGTTATTAGTCATTGTCAACAAATTTGGAGAGTAGAGCTTGCTTCTTCCGTTCCACAATCATTTCTTCGATGTCTTTTTGAGAGGGTACCATCACATGTTTGATTATCATTTCACGGCCATCGTCGCCCAAAACCACGGATTCTTTCACATCGATTGGGTCCATTTCCTCATCAGAGTCCTGAAAAAGAAAGAATTTTTCGATTTCAATGATTTCCCAAAAATAAATCAAAAATTATATTATTTTAGGTAACAAATGAAATTTTTAGTCGAAAATCGCAAAAATAAAAGTTCATACTGACCAAAATAAGGCTCAAATAGCCAAACAATATCGCTTCCTTCTTCCCAATCACTTACTTCTTCCACTTGATAAATATTGTCATCCAGACCCTTCGATTTATTCATCTCCGGACCTCTTTTTTCCCATTCCTCTTCCAATCTCTGTATTGACCTCTCTTCCTCCGGTTTTTCCAATGGAATCAACCATCCGTCGTCCTCATCCATGTATCCATAATAATGCGCATCCACATTCTTTATCAACTGTTTTCTCGTCACCCTCTTCTTCACTTCATCTTCATCAATTTCTTTTTGGAAAAGCTCTCTGACACCAGGCAAATCCTTCGCAGCTCCGAAATATTTGTAGCCTCTGTTGCTCTGAACTTCTCTACCGTCCTTATCCAACTCGCGCGGTGCAAATTTCCTAAGATTGTAAATAAAATTATCAAGATGATGGCTTACCTATAATCAGGTCCACCGAGCTCTGATATTCGCCTTTCCCACGCATTTTTGATTTTTATTATCTTGTTAATGTCATCGTTGAGATCACGGATTTTGTATTCGCCCAGACCGGGATTCTGCAAAGAAAATATGAAAAATTTTTGGTTGAGGTGTCACGGATAATATAAATTGCTCTTTTGGTCATTGAAACAAATCAATACCTGTAAGATGTAATCACCCAGAGCTTACTGACGTCGTGACACAGCTATTCATCTAAAAACTCAGCAAAAAAGTCCAAAGATTACCTGAATATTAGCGATTTTCCGAGCGACATCAGCCAAGACTTCACGACGATATCTTTCAGCATCTTCGAGCTTACTACAGAGTCTGACATCGTTTGGTCGCTTCTCCATGGGTCCCTTTTCTTCTTCTTCCTTCATCCGACGCCACCTAGCCAAGGCCGTCATAGCTTTCTCGGAATTACGGGCCTAAAGCAAGATAAGCCTGCCTAAACCAACTAACTTACCATTTTTGCGGAAGCTTTCGAATATTCCTGTCAAATAATCGACTCAAAACTATTCAACACACTGGAAATAACTTGTTTTACCGTCAAATGTCGAAACAATACAAAAAATCCGAGAAATTGGCGGAAAAATATTTTCTTTGGCATTCCGTTGCAAGCCCTTTGTTTTCGTGGCGGGACGCAAATTGGTGAGCAAAAGAATTACAGAAAGACTAATGAGACTCGTTAAAGTTCTTTGAAATCGCGAACAATTTATTTTTAGTTGATAGACATCTGATTGAAGTTAATTAGAAAAGAAAATTTAGCAAGATTTCATTTTTTTGAATTACAGCTGTCATGTACAATATAATTTTTCGTTAAAAAACGGTATTTTTAGACTCTCAATTTGTGATGAAGCCTGAAAACGAGTGTTTATGCCATTTACGGCTTTAGAATGAGCTTCAAAATGGCTAAAATTTGAAAAGTTTACAGTAATTTCACCTTTAGACGGTTCTTTGAAGCCATTGACGGAACCGCCCTGATAATTAATTCCGTTTTCCATTCTTTTACAAACCTCTTTTCATGTTCTTCCGCTCGTGTGGGATAAAAAACAGGAAGAAGAGGCCGTAAATGAAGCCAGAGGTTCCGCAAAAAGTAACCCTCTTTTTGGTGGTGTCAATTTTTCCATGGATACAGTGAGTAGATTTGCAAATAGGACTTCTTTTCCGAGTTTATTAGTATTTTTATAAAGTGCATGGACGTCTTATCGCGTTCTGCACTGTGCACAAAAAACCTCCGTTTTGCACCGTGCATTTCACTTTTTTTTGGTCTTTGCACTGTGCAATCGGAATATCGCGGCGGCGCGAGCTTTTTTCGACTACGTCGCTGCGTCTGCGGCTAGAATTTGCACAGTGCAAATGGTATTTTTTGAGGGTTGCACTGTGCGAAAACGTGAAAATTTTGTCGCTCTCTGCACTGTGCACAAAAAATCTCCATTCTGCACCGTGCATTTGACCTTTTTTTGGTTTTCGCACTGTGCATCGACAATCGCTGCGACATAAGCAAGTTTCACCTACGTCGCGGCGTCGGCGGCTAAAATTTGCACAGTGCCAACGGCTTTTTTCGAGGTGAACAAAAAAATTTGCCCAGGTGGGAATATTTTCCCACTTTTCCCAAATGGGAAAAAAGTTTGGCGAATTTCTTTTCCGACTTGTCCACACGTTTTGGCTAAAATTTCTAATAATTGGCCGTATGTTTTCATTTTGCCCATTTGGACAAAAAGATTTTTCCCTTGGGCAAATTTTTTTCCATCGGCTACAATTTATGCCATTTGGGCACACTTTCTTTGCATTTGGTCAGACTTTTTTTCCCGTTTTGCCACACTTTTTTTTGACTTGGGCAAGTTCTGAAAAATTCGGCCCACTCCCATAATTTTTTCCGAGTTTTTTTCCGTGCGGTTGCGACAAGTGTGGGAAAAGTGCAAATGCACTGTGCGAAAGTGAAAAAAGTCCGTGCACTTTATGAAAATACTAATACTTGAGTGGTCATTATTGTCGCAAACGCCCGAGGACAGGTGCTTTGGAGTTGTTTGTTGTTGGTGGGAGAGGTTACTATGGTTATTTGCGGTTGATGACAAAGTGCGGATTTATGCACGTGTAGGAAGCACAAAGGGCTTCTTTGAGCGGGTTGCGGAGATAAATTGGGATGTCGGGCAAAAAATGCATCAATTTTTCATTTTTTTACATATAATTTGCATAAAAAGCGTTTAAAGTGCGACGCTCAGATTTTCTTTGAATTTTGTCTACACACATCAGGCATAGGCTACATATCAATTCCTGAATGTTTTAGCTCGCACTTTGCAGGCGCAGCCGAGATATTCAAAGGTCTTTGCGGCCGAGAGAGTACGGGGAATGTGGAGAGCGGTCAGAGATGAATCGATATTTTGGCCGTCTCTTTACCAGGTTTGTGCGGGAAAAATAGGTTTTTTGTGGAAGCATTAGCCAGGGGCGTAGCTAGGGGAGAGAGTCCGCATAACGTGGAGAGTGGTCAGAGAGAAAAAAACTTTTTCGCCGTATTTTTGGCAGTATCGCGCGGAAAAAATTGATTTTTTGTGGAAACATTGCACACTATGGTAGAAATAGGTATGATACTTTTTCATGTTACAATTCGCAAAAGAATATCACATATTGTCCAACTTTCGAGCAAAAAATCTCGATCGTTTCTGCAAAGTGCGAGCTAAGAAGAAATTAATCTAAATTTGTATCAGGTTTCATGACGATTCGAGCGACAGCCGAAAAAAAGGCTATTGCACGGTGCAAAAAGCAAGAAATTGCACAGTGCAAAGTGAACTTTTGTTTTCGCACAGTGCATGTCGCGGAAATCACTCCAGCGACTTTAGAGTACAAGAAATGTGGAGAGCGGTCACAGAAACAGCACGACATACTGACCAAACATCATAATAATCTCTCATGTATAATGGACTAGATATGCATTATAATTACTTGGGGCAAATTTTTTTTCCACCCTTTGTAACTACACTTTTCGTCTTTTCTCATATTACAAGTGTCTTCCTTTTTGTGGTAAGAACAGTTTAAAAATTCAATCAAAGTATCAAAAAAAAAAAAATTTTTTTTCCGGTTTTGATCTAATAAAAACAAGTTGACTAAAGAAAACGATAAGATATATATTTTTGATGAATTGGGAAACACAAATGGGAAGGTCACTGCAAATTCCGTTTTTTAAATCACCTGCGGCGATTGATTTACGAATTTTTTTTTGGGGGGGGGGGGGGAGGATTTTAGAGCAGTCCTAACAAAGGCAGGGTCCCAAGCGCGACGCACAGATTTTCTTTAAATTTTGCACATACGTCACGCATTGATCGCACGACAATTCCTCAAAATTTTGGCTCGCGCTTTGCAGAGAGAGTCGAGATATTCAACGGTCTTTGCGGCCGAGAGAGCATGCGAAATGCGGAGAGCGGTAAGAGAGAAAAACAGTTTTTGGCCATATTTTGCCAGTTTTGCGCGGAAAAAATCGACTTTTTTATGGAATTTTTTTTCTTTCCAATAAAAATCAGGCTTTACAACAATTGTTAAGATTGAAGGTCCAGAACGGTCACTTTTGAATTGCGCGCTTTACAATTTTGCTACAAAAAGTTTAATACCAGTTTCTACCACAGAGGGAAATGTTTTCACGAAAAATCAATTTTTTCCCTGCGAAACTGGCAAAGATATGGCCTAAAAGTGTTTTTCTCTCTGACCGCTCTCCGCATTTCGCGTACTCTCTCGGCCGCAACGATCGTGGAATATCTCGGCTGCCTCTGCAAAGCGCCAACTAAGATTTTCAGAAATTGATATGTGGCCTATGCTAAACACGTCTGCAAAATTTAAAGAAAATCTGTGCGTCGCACTTGAACTGCTTCCCTTGACATATGTACATAATATTATACATAGTTTCGAGTGGAATAACAACAAGATAAAATTGTCATCAAATGAGTCAAAGCGAACTTATGCGTGGGGAGGGCTGATAAGCCCTCAATTTGATTGTTGTTAAAGGGACAGTACAGCTATTTTTGAAGCGCGTTTTTTGCGGCGTGGAAACGAAATGTCCAAAAAGTTTCTTCGTCTACTGTACCAATAACAACGGAAAAAGTAATGATGACATTCTACATGCTTACTAATAATTGTTTTACTGTTTGCACCTCTGCCGCCTTTGTTTTCGCTGCAGGACATAAAAAAACTTTTTTGACATTTCGTTTCACATGCCGTAAAAAACGTAATTCAAAAGTAGCTCTGGATCGTCATTAAGGCATAGAGTTATAAAGGCATAGAGTTCAATGTTTCCACAAAAAATCAATTTTTTCCGCGCAAAACTGGAAAAGATATGGCCTAAAAGTGTTTTTCCCTCTGGCCACTCTCCGCGTTTCGCGTACTCTCTGAGCCCCAAAGATTGTTGAATATCTCAGCTGCCTCTGCAAAGCGCGAGCTAAAATTTTCAGGCATTGATATGTGGCCTATGCCTGACATGTGTGCAAACTTAAAAAAAAATCTGAGCGTCGCACTTGGGGCGCTTTAATTAATCTTTCTGCACAGCGCGAACTTGAATTATTTTGATCAAAAAAGTGTTCTGATCTCTCGACAGGGTCAAGTTGCCTTACTTTCCTTAAATTTTGCCCTAAATCCAATCTAAACAAAGTAATGGGCCGCGGGACAAACATTTCGCGAGGTGGGGTTAAGCTGTTGGGGAATTCATAATTTCGGATCGAATTCCACTTAAAAACTGATCGCAAGGGTAAATAAAATAATCGAAGGGGTTTCGAATATCGGACGCGCTTTTTAGTGATGGGAGAGGAGTCATTTCTGGAGCACTGACAGCCAGAAGCGCTGCATGTTGGAGGGCGTGATTTTGAGGATTTTTGCAGAGATAATGTCATAATAAAACATTGGAAGCTTCTGTGTACGATTTTTAGTTCGCACTACGTAAAATTTTCGGATCGCGTTTTGCAGAAACAACCAAGGTTTTTGGTCGAAAAATGTGAAACCATTGCCACAGAAGGGCGAGTTGTTTTAGCTGGTTGTGTTTAAAGTACGTTCATGGGTCTGGTGTACGGTTTTAACAGACAAATTACTTCTGGGCCACATATGAATTCCCGAAAATTTTAGCGCGCGCTTTGCAGAGGCAGCCGAGATATTCAACAATCTTTGGGGCCGAGAGAGTACGCGAAACGCGGAGAGTGTGCAGAGAGAAAAACACTTTTAGGCTCCACACGCATAAGTTCGCTTTGACTCATTTGATGAAAATTTTATCTTGTTGTTATTCCATTCGCAACTATGTATAATATTATGTACATATGTCAAAGGAAGTACCCCAAGAGCGACGCTGAGATTTTCTTTAAATTTTGCAGACATGTTTAGCATAGGCCACATATCAATTTTTGAAAATTTGAGCTGGCCATTTGCAAGGGCAGCCGAGATATTCAACGATCGTTGCGGCCGATAGAGTACGCGAAACGCGGAGAGTGGCCAAAGAGAAAAACACTTTTAGGCCATATCTTTGCCAATTTCGCAGGGAAAAAATTGATTTTTCGTGAAAACATTTCCCTCTATGGTAGAAATAGGTATTAAACTTTTCATAGCAAAATTGTAAAGCGCGCAATTCAAAAATGGCCGTTCTGGACCTTCAATTGTAACAATTGTTGTAAAGCCTGATTTTTATTGGAAAGAAAAAAAAATCCATAAAAAAGTCGATTTTTTCCGCGCGAAACTGACAAAAGTATGGCCAAAAACTGTGTTTTTCTCTCGGATCGCTCTCCGCATTTTGCATGCTCTCTCGGCCGCAAAGACCGTTGAATATCTCGACTCTCCCTGCAAAGCGCGAGCCAAAATTTTGAGAAACACGGAGAGCGGTCAGAGCGGTCATATTTTTGGTTATATCTCTGCCGGCTTCGTGTGGAAAAAAAATTTTGCGACATTTTGAAATTTGGCCCGCATTACCGTCGCTGGAGACAAAAGAAAGTTTTTGACATTTCGTTTCACAAGTCTGACCTTTTAGTTCTCTCAATGGAACTTTTGGGACTGTATTAACTTGCTCTATGACAGAAAGGTGTGATTTAGAGGCACTTGCATAGCACTGTTAAAATTTTTGAACAGCAAAAAGAATTTGAATCCCAAATGCGAGCTCGGTATCTTGATTTAATGGGCCAGAACAGCTACTTTCGAATTATACGTTTTACGGCGTGTAAAACGAAATGTCAAAAAAAATGTTTTGTGTCCTGCAGCGAAAACAAAGACGGCAGAGTTGCAAACAGTAAAATAATTATGAGTAGGCATGTAGAATGTCACCATTATTTCTTTCCGTTCTTATTGGTACAGTAGACGAAAAAACTTTTTGGATATTTCGTTTCCCACCGTAAAACGCGCAATTCAAAAGTAGCTATACTGTCCCCTTAGGTAATGATATCTTTTGGGAATATTCTTAAATTACATTTGCCATCCTTGAGGCCTTAAAGCTCTACCACTCTCAAAAGTTGGGCTCATGTTCTATCATTTATCGGTGCATTTGCCCGCGAAATGTGATTATCTCCTTGATAGTTCACTAACCTCTCTAATAGTATCATCCTGGGTGGCTATACACATAGTTCTTCGAACATGGCTCTTTTCATTATTCCGGCCATAAATAGGTCAGTCAATGCGAAGCGTCAAAGCCACTCCTATTTTTTCATATTCAAAATGACTAACACCTTGCGCCGCAATTATCACATGTCATAGGGCAAACAAGGGCTTTCGGAGGGGTGGAAAGACCCGCCTTAAAATCGTTTCCGGCCCTTTAATCTACCTGGCAGCGGGTGTGACATGAACAATATGGTATCTTGGAGAGCGACCTTACGAGCAATTTGCTGTAAGTTAATTTGCATTAATTTAGACGTCATTTTAATATATATTATACTATGATAGTTTGTCCGCAAAGTCGCTGCGGTGATTTGGGCGACATGCACTGTGCGAAAACAAATGTTCTCTTTGCACTGTGCAAATTTCTTGCTTTTTGCACCGTGCAATAGGCTTTTTTCGGCTGTCGCTCGCACCCTGACTTTTTGTGCACAGTGCATATAAAAAAAAAAAAAAAAAAAAAATTCTGGTCATACCAGTCCATCCGTCAAGTCGTTGGACTGATCTCCGCGACTCGCACCGTGCGAAAACAAATGTTCTCTTTGCACTGTGCGAATTTCTTGCTTTCTGCACCGTGCAATAGGCTTTTTTCGGCTGTCGCCCGCACCCTCACTTTTTGTGCACAGTGCATATAAAAAAATACGGTGATGACATTTCTGGTCATTCTAGTCCATCCGTCAAGTCGTTGGACTGATCTCCGCGACTCGCACCGTGCGAAAACAAATGTTCCCTTTGCACTGTGCGAATTTCTTGCTTTCTGCACCGTGCAATAGGCTTTTTTCGGCTGTCGCTCGCACCCTCATTTTTTTCTCACTGTGCATTTTGACCGTATTTTTGTTAATTTCGCGCGAGAAAAATTAACTTTTTTGTGAAAACATTTCTCTCTATGGTAGAAATTACCATGAAACTTTTCATGTCAACATTATCAAAAAAATCTTTGCATTTTTGCCAATTTTCGGACTAAAAATCTTCGCTGGAGCGTTTCTAGCGACATGCACTGTGCGAAAATAAAAGTTCCCAAATTTAATAATGTTTGGTTGATTAATATCATCGTATCTTGATGTTTGTTGAGAGTAAAGTTTGAGGAAGTCATGGGAAATCGCAGTGTTTACTTGGAATTCAGTTACAATATGTTAGATGTCAAACAAGGAAAGTGTTTCAAGTGAGGGCATTCAGAGTTCCTTTTGTCCTGTTTTCGAGAGAGCACGCAAAATGAGGAGAGCGTGCAGAGAGAAAAACACTTTTAGGCCATATCTTTGTCAATTTCGCGCGGAAAAAATTAATTTTTTGTGGAAACATTACCCTCTATGGTAGAAACAGGTATTAAACAACGATCGTTGAATATCTCGGCTGCCCTTCCAAACCGCCAGCTAAGATTTTCAGAAATTGATATGTGGCCTATGCTAAACATGTGCAAAATTTAAGCGTCGCACTTGGGCTACTTCCTTTGACATATTTACATAATATTATACATAGTTGCGAGTGTAATAACAACAAGATAAAATTGTCATCAAATGAGTCAAAGCGAACTTATGCGTGGGGAGGGCTGATAAGCCCTCAATTTGATTGTTGTTAATAAAAAAGAGTCGTGACGGGACAGTTGTTTATTTTATAAAAAGAGGTCAAAACAGCCTTGCTGACCTTGAAATTGCTTACAGTTTCCGACTTGACACTTTGGCTCGTTGCAAAGATAAGCAAGTTTTGGAAGAGAAAAGTCAACGTTTTTGTTTTTAAATTGAAATGGCGTTAGTGCCTTATTTTTGATTCAAATCATAGCTTTCAATCTTGATTTTGATATTAAACTCAACTCAAATTGTTAAGGGAAGTGCTCAAAGTGCGACGCGCGTCAAATCGAAAAAGCTTTACAACTCCGTGAAATTTTCGGTTAGCCCCACGAAATACAAAAACAATTATGACAGCCACAACCATTTCCGCGATCCTTTGACGTCATCGGAAAAGTTTTTTCCATGTTTCGCGTAAGAGAAGGCTCAATGAATGGTGTGGGGAAGATGGATCGGTCTTGCCGAAGGTTGCTTTGGGTACACAGTTACTTTCGGTAAGCTGGTTTAGACTTTTTTTACATGGGCAGTCAAAGAGTCTTGGCTGCACGGCACGGCAAATCGAAAAACCAAGAGGGAGGGACTGTTCAAGTTGGCATTCCGTCACAAATATGGGATCCGAGAAATGTTTTTTGACCGATTTCTTGTCAAATTTGGTAAAAACCAGGTCTTTTTCGACAAAGTTTACCATTTTCAAGCTATATGCATTTTTTCAGACTTGTTTCGACCGGTAATACCTAACGGAAAAATTTTAAAATAATTTTTCCGATAAATCTTTGGACGAAAAGCCAATTTGAAGAGTTTCCTTTTCGATTTGACGAGCGACGCACAGATTTTCTTTAAATTTTGCAGACATGTTTAGCATAGGCCACATATCAATTTCTGAAAATTTTAGCCGGCGATTTGCAAGGGCAGCCAAGACATTCAACGATCTTTGCGGCCGAGAGAGTACGCGAAATGCGGAGAGCGGTCAGAGAAAGCACTTTTTGGCCATATCTTTGTCAATTTTGCGCGGAAAATTTTATTTTTTTTGTGGAAACATTACTGCCTACGATAGAAATATTTATGAAACTTTTTATGCCAACATTAGCAAAAAAATGTCACATTTTTGCCAACTTTCGGACTAAAAATCTCGGTCGTTTCTGCAAAACGCAATCTAGGAGTCTCACATATGCCTTATAACACAATATTCTAAATTTGTTTTAAGTCTCATCAAAGTTTGAGCGTCGCACTTGAAGCACTTCCCTTGTATCCGTCTGTAGCGAAAATATGAGCGAGCACGCGTCGCGTCTTCGAATCGCTCGTCACTTGGTGCACGAATGCAAAAATTTCGCGACATTTTGTTGTAACTAGTGCTCACTGTCTTTGCTACAGACTGATAAGTCACTGTAGTCATTTTGGCGACATGCACTGTGCAAAAAAAGATCAGAGTGCGAGCGACAGCCGGGAAAAGCCTATTGCACGGTGCAAAACGCGAGAGATTGCACAGTGCAAAGGGAACTTTGGTCTTCGCACAGTGCATGTCGCTGAAATCACTCGAGCGACTCTCCGAACGGATTCGTAAGCCCTACCCTAAACATTCCAAAATGGTCTTATTTTCGCTCTTCTTTTGCTAATTCAAAGCCCTCCGTTTTTGACTCTTCCCTCCGATGATTCACATTATTGTACGACGGAATAGCAAGGCTTTTTCTACTTCCCGGAGGCCCTAAAACCCAATTCTAAATCCCAATTTCCTGCTTACCATCTCCCCCTTTATTCTTTGAGATCTTTATATGACTTTAGCCCCATTAACCCGCGTGTTTTTCAATTTTCTTTATTGACAAAGATGGGCATCGCATAATTGTTGCTCTGTCGCCCGCAAAAACCCCTTTTGGGGTCACTGAATTCGAGCGCAAAAAGCGACGGGAAAATCGGTTTTTTTTCGCGGAAAAACGAGCGCAATTTGGGCATAACCCTCAAATTGCGTATATATGTGGCTGATACCGAGTAAACAGGATTAATTCGAGTGTAAAAGAGTTCGCTTAACTGTTTGGGCGGGGAAATGTTTGGTTTGGAGCCGAGAGAATTGTCGGGGCTTCCGAGGAAATGCCTTTTTTGGCAATTTTCCAGCGGATTTCGCTCTTCAGTTCCCAAGGAATTCGAAGACAAAATCGGACCCGTTTTTTAGTGGGATATCTCGAAACCCTGAGAAAAACGGCAGCGAAAAACGATGTACACGTGATATTTAAGACTCCGCCCGCGGGACAAACAGCATTTTACACTTAAAAAATGATTTTTCGGGTATTTAAATTGAGATTTTGTCAAAAAATGCCAAATTTTGCCCAAAAATTGCGGATTTCGTTTATTTATCGCTTTGATTTTCCATTTTTAGGCATCTCCCCGCAGGGCAAACAGCATTTTACGCTATGAAAATGATTTTTCGGGTATTTAAATTGAGATTTTTTAGTTTATTCATCAAAAATATCAATTTTTTGGCGAAAAATGCCCAATTTTGTCCGGAAATCGCGTGTATTGTTGATTTATCCCTTTGATTTTTCATTTTTATATATCTCCCCTCAGTGCAAACAGCATTTTACACTTTAAAAATGATTTTTCGGGTATTTAAATTGAGATTTTTTAGTTTATTCATCAAAAATATCAATTTTTTGGCGAAAAATGCCCAATTTTGTCCGGAAATCGCGTGTATTGTTGATTTATCCCTTTGATTTTTCATTTTTATATATCCCCTCAGTGCAAACAGCATTTTACACTTTAAAAATGATTTTTCGGGTATTTAAATTGAGATTTTTTAGTTTATTCATCAAAAATATCAATTTTTTGGCGAAAAATGCCCAATTTTGTCCGGAAATCGCGTGTATTGTTGATTTATCCCTTTGATTTTCCATTGTTGGGTATCTCCCCGCAGGGCAAACAGCATTTTACGCTATGAAAATGATTTTTCGGGTGCTTAAATTGAGATTTTTTTGGTTTAATCATCAAAAATATCAATTTTTTGTCAAAAAATGCCAAATTTTGCCCAAAAATCGCGGATTTCGTTTACTTATCGTTTTGATTTTTCATTTTTAGGTATTTCCCCACAGGGCAAATAGCATTTTAAACTATAAAAATGATTTTGGAGTATTTAAATTTAGTTTTTTTAGTTTTGTTTATCAGAAATAGCCATTTTTGGGTAAAAATACCCAATTTTGCCCGAAAATCGCGTTTATTGTTGATTGATCCATTTAATTTTCCATTTTTAGGTGTTTCCCCTCAGGGCAAATAACATTTTACACTATAAAAAGTGTCATTTTGTAAATTTATTTTGAGATTTTTTAGTTTTAATCATCAAAAATAGCGTATTTTTGTTCAAAAATTGCGTGTATCGTTCATTTATCGCTTGTAGTTTTCATATTCAGGTATCTCCCCTCAGAGAAAATAGCTTTTTGCGCCTTAAAAATGCTTTTTGGGGTGTTTAAACCAAGATTTTTTTCAAAATTATTAAAATTTCCGCTAAAAAATCCCGATTTTCACCTTAAGAAGCATTTTTTATCGTTTTTATCGTAATTCCCCTTAGGGAAAATTGTTTTTTCAGATTTGAAAATATTTTTCTTAATCCAAAATTTCAGTTTTTTCACTTTTTTTTAAAAAAAAATCTAATTTCCCGCAAAAAATGCAAATTTCCCCCTTGAAACCGCTCGTTTTATGTTGATTTATCTGTTTTGATGCGCATTTGTTTGCCTCACATTAAATTTTGGTCCGTTTCGGATTAATTTGCGATTTATGGAAGTCGAAACGATCGCTACGACGCTCGCATTAGTTGACGTCTTGCTTGGGGGGATCTGTATGGGTTTCGAATGTTGTTTGTTTATTTTTTGGTTCAATTTGGAAATGTTTTGCAGAAGAAGCGCTTTTCGATTTGTTTTGGAGGCTGAGGGTTTCTTTTGATGTAAAATTTGATTTGAAAAGAGAATCGCGGAAGTAAAGAGTTTTGGTGCCTCAAAAATGTCTCAATTATCGTCAGAAACGTAGCTGAGGAGTCGGTCTGGGGGGGGGGGGGGGGGGAGCTTTTTACGGCGTGTGATACGAAATGTCAAAAAACTTTCTTTGTCTACTGTACCAATAACAATGAAAAAAGTAATGGTGACATTGTACATGCTATTTTTGCTTCGCAAATTTCGAGCGCAATTGCAATTTTAGCGTACAGTTGTTCTACAAAAACTCAGAGTTTTACAAGCTGAAGTAAAAAAGTTAAGGGCATTTTGGCCCATAACTTTTGGTTTCTCTGACCGACTCTCCTCATTTCGCGTGCTCTCTCAAAAAGAAGAACGTTGAATATATAGCTGAGAAGCGCGAGTTAATACTTTTAGAGGCAGTACAGCTACTTTTGAGTCGCGCTTTTTACGGAGTGGGAAACAAAATGCTAAACATGTGTGCGAAATTAAAAAAAAATTTCAGCGTCGCACTTGGGCTACTTCCTTTGACATATTTACATAATATTATACATAGTTTCGAGTGTAATAACAACATGATAAAATTGTCATCAAATGAGTCAAAACGAACTTATGCGTGGGGAGAGCTGATAAGCCCTCAATTTGATTGTTGCTAAATGGACAGTACAGCTACTTTTGAATCGCGCTTTTTACGGCGTGGAAACGAAATGTCAAAAAAGTTTCTATGTCTGTTGTACCAATGATAATGAAAAAATAATGGTGACATTCTACTTGCTTACTAATTATTATTTTACTGATTTCAAATCTGACGCCTTTAATTTTAAACGCGTTTCACAGCGTGTGAAACGAAATGTCAAAAAAGTTTTTTTTATGCCCTGCAGCGGAAACAAGGGCGGGAAAATCGCAAACAGTAAAATAATAATTAGTGAGCATGTAGAATGTCACCATTATTTTTTTTCCGTTGTTATTGGTACAGCAGACAAAGAAATTTTTTTGACATTTCGTTTCACACGCCGTAGACAGTGCAATTCAAAAGTAGCTGTCCTGGCCCTTTAACATGGGAAAAATCGATTTACAGAAAAAGTGCTTCAAGTGCGACGTTCAGATTTTGTTGACAATTGCTCAAATTTTGAAAACTTTTTGAAAATTTCGCTCCACAAGCCACAGGGGCGTAGCGAGTCGGTCCGGGGGGGGGGGGGGGGGGGGTTTGGGACCACAGGTACCTTTGAAAAAACGTTTGCGCCGCAAAAATTGACCTGACTCCCCCCTTACCTTTTTTCATTTTTTTGCCGACCCCTGACTGGGGGGGGGGGGGTAACCCTACTCCTAGCTTGCACTTTGTAGAACGACCGATATTTTTAGATCAAAAGTTGGCCAAAATGTGACAATTTTTCTGCGAGTTCACCCATAAAAAATTGCACATCCTTTTCTACCGTAGAGCGTAATGTTTCCACAAAAAATCATTTTTTTCCGCGCGAAATTGACAAAGATATGGCCAAAAAGTGCCTTCTCTGACCACTCTCCACGTTATGCGGACTCTCTCGGCCGCAAAGATCGTTGAATATCTCGGCCGCGCTTGCAAAGCGCGAGCTAAAATTTTCAGGGATTGATTTGCGACCTATGCTTTTCAAATCGATGCGACGTTCACCTTTCGACAGCAAACTTTCCCAATCGGGTTGTTCAAAGCGAAAAATTAAATTTTAAACCTTTTTCTCACTCATTCGTCACATGACCATAAATTTCTTTGCCATTTCCACCAAATTCCATCCAAATCTTCGCTCTCCTTTCACTTTACAACTCCACAGAATTTTCGGTTAACCCCACGAAATACAAAAACAATTATGACAGCCACAACCATTTCCGCGATCCTTTGACGTCATCGGAAAAGTTTTTTCCATGTTTCGCGTAAGAGAAGGCTCAATGAATGGTGTGGGGGAAGATGGATCGGTCTTGCCGAAGGTTGCTTTGGGTACACAGTTACTTTCGGTAAGCTGGTTTAGATTTTGTTTACATGGACAGTCAAAGAGTCTTGGCTGCACGGCACGTCAAATCGAAAAACCAAGAGGGAGGGAACTGTTCAAGTTGGCACTTCGTCACAAATATGGGATCCGAGAAATGTTTTTTGACCGATTTCTTGTCCAATTTGGTAAAAACCAGGTCTTTTTCGACAAAGTTTACCATTTTCAAGCTATATGCATTCTTTTCAGACTTGTTTTGACCGGTAATACCTAGCGGGAAATTTTTAGAATAATTTTTTCGATAAATCTTAGGACGAAAAGCCAATTTGAAGAGGTCCCTTCTCAATTTGACGTGCGACGCACAGATTTTCTTTAAATTTTGCAGACATGTTTAGCATAGGCCACATATCAATTTCTGAAAATTTTAGCTGGCGATTTGCAAGGGCAGCCGAGACATTCAACGATCTTTGGGGGCCGAGAGAGTACGCGAAATGCGGAGAGCGGTCAGAGAAAGCACTTTTTGGCCATATCTTTGTCAATTTCGCGCGGAAAAAGTTAATTTTTTTATGGAAACATTACTGCCTACGATAGAAATATTTATGAAACTTTTTATGCCAACATTAGCAAAAAAATGTCACATTTTTGCCAACTTTCGGACTAAAAATCTCGGTCGTTTCTGCAAAACGCAAGCTAGGAATCTCACATATGCCTTATAAAACAATATTCTAAATTTGTGAAAGTCTCATCAAAGTTTGAGCGTCGCACTTGAAGCACTTCTCTTGTATCCGTCTGTAGCGAAAATATGAGCGAGCACGCGTCGCGTCTTCGAATCGCTCGTCACTTGGTGCACGAATGCAAAAATTTCGCGACATTTTGTTGTAACTAGTGCTCACTGTCTTTGCTACAGACTGATAAGTCACTGTAGTCATTTTGGCGACATGCACTGTACAAAAAAAGATCAGAGTGCGAGCGACAGCCGGGAAAAGCCTATTGCACGGTGCAAAACGCGAGAGATTGCACAGTGCAAAGGGAACTTTGGTCTTCGCACAGTGCATGTCGCTGAAATCACTCGAGCGACTCTCCGAACGGATTCGTAAGCCCTACCCTAAACATTCCAAAATGGTCTTATTTTCGCTGTTCCCTTGCTAATTCAAAGCCCTCCGTTTTTGACTCTTCCCTCCGATGATTCACATTATTGTACGACGGAATAGCAAGGCTTTTTCTACTTCCCGGAGGCCCTAAAACCCAATTCTAAATCCCAATTTCCTGCTTACCATCTCCCCCTTTATTCTTTGAGATCTTTATATGACTTTAGCCCCATTAACCCGCGTGTTTTTTAATGTTCTTTATTGACAAAGATGGGCATCGCATAATTGTTGCTCTGTCGCCCGCAAAAACCCCTTTTGGGGTCACTGAATTCGAGCGCAAAAAGCGACGGGAAAATCGTTTTTTTTTCACGGAAAAACGAGCGCAATTTGGGCATAACCCTCAAATTGCGTATATATGTGGCTGATACCGAGTAAACAGGATTAATTCGAGTGTAAAAGAGTTCGCTTAACTGTTTGGGCGGGAAAATGTTTGGTTTGGAGCCGAGAGAATTGTCGGGGCTTCCGAGGAAATGCCTTTTTTGGCAATTTTCCAGCGGATTTCGCTCTTCAGTTCCCAAGGAATTCGAAGACAAAATTGGACCCGTTTTTTAGTGGGATATCTCGAAACCCTGAGAAAAACGGCAGCGAAAAACGACGTACACGTGATATTTCAGACTCCGCCCGCGGGGCAAACAGCATTTTACACTTTAAAAATGATTTTTCGGGTATTTAAATTGAGATTTTTTAGTTTATTCATCAAAAATATCAATTTTTTGGCGAAAAATGCCCAATTTTGTCCGGAAATCGCGTGTATTGTTGATTTATCCCTTTGATTTTCCATTTTTAGGTATCTCCCCGCAGGGCAAACAGCATTTTACGCTATGAAAATGATTTTTCGGGTGCTTAAATTGAGATTTTTTAGGTTTAATCATCAAAAATATCAATTTTTTGTCAAAAAATGCCAAATTTTGCCCAAAAATCGCGGATTTCGTTTATTTATCGTTTTGATTTTTCATTTTTAGGTATTTCCCCACAGGGCAAACAGCATTTTAAACTATAAAAATGATTTTGGAGTATTTAAATTTAGTTTTTTTAGTTCTATTCATCAGAAATAGCCATTTTGGGTAAAAATACCCAATTTTGCCCGAAAACCGCGTTTATTGTTGATTGATCCATTTAATTTTCCATTTTTAGGTGTTTCCCCTCAGGGCAAATAACATTTTACACTATAAAAAGTGTCATTTTGTAAATTTATTTTGAGATTTTTTAGTTTTAATCATCAAAAATAGCGTATTTTTGTTCAAAAATTGCGTGTATCGTTCATTTATCGCTTGTAGTTTTCATATTCAGGTATCTCCCCTCAGGGAAAATAGCTTTTCGCGCCTTAAAAATGATTTTTGTGGTGTTAAAACCAAGATTTTTTTCAAAATTATTAAAATTTCCGCTAAAAAATCCCGATTTTCATCTTAAGAAGCATTTTTTATCGTTATTGTCGTAATTCCCCTAAGGGAAAATTGTTTTTTCATATCTGAAAATATTTTTTCAATCTAAAATTTCTGTTTTTTCACTTTTTTTAAAAAAAAAAATCTAATTTCCCGCAAAAAATGCAAATTTCCGCCTTGAAACCGCTCGTTTTATGTTGATTTATCTGTTTTGATGCGCATTTGTTTGCCTCACATTAAATTTTGGTCTGTTTCGGATTAATTTGCGATTTATGGAAGTCGAAACGATCGCTACGACGCTCGCATTAGTTGACGTCTTGCTTGGGGGGATCTGTATGGGTTTCGAATGTTGTTTGTTTATTTTTTGGTTCAATTTGGAAATGTTTTGCAGAAGAAGCGCTTTTCGATTTGTTTTGGAGGCTGAGGGTTTCTTTTGATGTAAAATTTGATTTGAAAAGAGAATCGCGGAAGTAAAGGGTTTTGGTGCCTCAAAAATGTTTCAATTATCGTCAGAAACGTAGCTGAGGAGTCGGTCTGGGGGGGGGGGGGGGGGGGGGAGCTTTTTACGGCGTGTGATACGAAATGTCAAAAAAGTTTCTTTGCCTACTGTACCAATAACAATGAAAAAAGTAATGGTGACATTCTACATGCTACTTTTGCTTCGCAAATTTCGAGCTCAATTGCAATTTTAGCGTACAGTTGTTCTACAAAAACTCAGAGTTTTACAAGCTGAAGTAAAAAAGTTGTGGGTCAAAATGGTTTCTCTGACAGACTCTCCTCATTTCGCGTGCTCTCTCAAAAAGAAGAACGTTGAATATATAGCTGGGAAACGCGAGTTAATACTTTTAGAGGCAGTACAGCTAATTTTGAGTCGCGCTTTTTACGGAGTGGGAAACGAAATGCTGAACATGTGTGCGAAATTAAAAAAAAATTTCAGCGTCGCACTTGGGCTACTTCCTTTGACAAATGTACATAATATTATACATAGTTGCGAGTGTAATAACAACAAGATAAAATTGTCATCAAATGAGTCAACGCGAATTTATGCGTGGGGAGAGCTGATGAGCCCTCAATTTGATTGTTGCTAAATGGACAGTACAGCTGCCTTTGAATTGCGATTTTTGCGGCGTGGAAACGAAATGTCAAAAAAGTTTCTTTGTCTGCTGTACCAATGACAATGAAAAAATAATGGTGACATTCTACATGCTTACTAATTATTATTTTACTGATTTCAAATCTGACGCCTTTAATTTTAAACGCGTTTCACAGCGTGTGAAACGAAATGTCAAAAAAGTTTTTTTTTATGCCCTGCAGCGGAAACAAAGGCGGGAAAATTGCAAACAGTAAAATAATAATTAGTGAGCATGTAGAATGTCACCATTATTTTTTTTCCGCTGTTATTGGTACAGCAGACAAAGAAATTTTTTTGACATTTCGTTTCACACGTCGTAGAAAGTGCAATTCAAAAGTAGCTTTTCTGGCCCTTTAACATGTGAAAAATCGACTTACAGCAAAAATGCTTCAAGCGCGACGTTCAGATTTTGATGACATTTGTATAAATTTAAAAAACTTTTTGAAAATTTTGCTCCCCAAGCCTCAGGGGTGTAGCGAGTCGGTCCGGGGGGGGGGGGGGGGGGGGGGGGGAGTTTGGGACCACAGGCACCCGTGAAAAAAACCGTAAAAATTGACCTGACTCCCCCCTAACCTTTTTTCATTTTTTTGCCGACCCCTGGCTGGGGGGGGGGTAACCCTACTCCTAGCTTGCACTTTGTAGAACGACCGATATTTTTAGATCAAAAGTTGGCCAAAATGTGACAATTTTTCTGCGAGTTCACCCATAAAAAGTTGCACATCGCTTTCCACCGTAGAGCGTAATGTTTCCACAAAAAATCAATTTTTTCCGCGCGAAATTGACAAAGATATGGCCAAAAAGTGCCTTCTCTGACCACTCTCCACGTTATGCGGACTCTCTCGGCGGCAAAGATCGTTGAATATCTCGGCCGCGCTTGCAAAGCGCGAGCTAAAATTTTCAGGGATTGATTTGCGACCTATGCTTTTCAAATCGATGCGACGTTCACCTTTCGACAGCAAACTTTCCCAATCGGGTTGTTCAAAGCGAAAAATTAAATTTTAAACCTTTTTCTCACTCATTCGTCACATGACCATAAATTTCTTTGCCATTTCCACCAAATTCCATCCAAATCTTCGCTCTTCTTTCACTTTACAACTCCACAGAATTTTCGGTTAACCCCACGAAATACAAAAACAATTATGACAGCCACAACCATTTCCGCGATCCTTTGACGTCATCGGAAAAGTTTTTTCCATGTTTCGCGTAAGAGAAGGCTCAATGAATGGTGTGGGGAAGATGGATCGGTCTTGCCGAAGGTTGCTTTGGGTACACAGTTACTTTCGGTAAGCTGGTTTAGATTTTGTTTACATGGAGAGTCAAAGAGTCTTGGCTGCACGGCACGTCAAATCGAAAAACCAAGAGGGAGGGAACTGTTCAAGTTGGCACTTCGTCACAAATATCGGATCCGAGAAATGTTTGACCGATTTCTTGTCAAATTTGGTAAAACCAGGTTTTTTTCGACAAAGTTTACCATTTTCAAGCTATATGGATTCCTTTCCGACTTGTTTTGACCGGTCATACATAGCGAGCAAATTTTAAAAATTTTCCCAATAAATCTTTAGACGAAAAGCCAATTTGAAGAGTTCCCTTCTCAATTTGACGTGCACGGTGCAAAGACCTTGTCGCACCTATCCAAACGACGACGAGGTGCAATGCACAGTGCACCACACTCATGCACAGTGCAAAACCAATCGCCGCGCAGTCCGTGTTTTAGTTGCGCCAGAAACTGCCCAGTGCGTTTTTCATTGTCATCAGAAACTGCACAGTGCGTTTTTTCAATCTCATCAAAAACTGCACAGTGCGTTTTACAAGCGAAAAATAAACTGCACAGTGCGTATTGCAGTCGTGCCAGAAACTTCACAGTGCGTTTTTTCAATCTCATCAAAAACTGCACAGTGCGTTTTTCAGTCGCCCAAAAACTGCACAGTGCATATTCCAGTCGCGCCAGAAACTGCACAGTGCGTTTTTCGTTGTCATCAGAAACTGCACAGTGCGTTTTACAATCGAAAAATAAACTGCACAGTGCGTATTCCAGTCGTGCCAGAAACTTCACAGTGCGTTTTTTCAATCTCATCAAAAACTGCACAGTGCGTTTTTTAATCGAAAAATAAACTGCACAGTGCGTTTTTCAGTCGCGCCAAAAACTGCACAGTGCATATTCCAGTCGCGCCAGAAACTGCACAGTGCATATTCCAGTCTCGCCAGAAACTGCACAGTGCGTTTTTTCAATCTCATCAAAAACGGCACAGTGCGTTTTTTAATCGAAAAATAAACTGCACAGTGCAATTTTCAATCTCATAAGAAACTGCACAGTGTGTTTTTCATTGTCATCAGAAACTGCACAGTGCGATTTCAGTCGCGTCAAAAACTGCACAGTGCGTATTCCAGTCGAGCCAGAAACTGCACAGTGCGTTTTTCAATCTCATAAGAAACTGCACAGTGCGTTTTACAAGCGAAAAATAAACTGCACAGTGCGATTTTCAATCTCATAAGAAACTGCACAGTGTGTCTTCCATTGTCATCAGAAACTGCACAGTGCGATTTCAGTCGCGCCAGAAACTGCACAGTGCGTTTTTCAATCTCATCAAAAATGCACATTGCGTTTTTCATTTTGATCAGAAACTGCACAATGCATTTTTTAATCTTTGCTTGTGTCGCGCTATCGAACTGCCCAGTGCGTTCTTCATTCGTACCGTGCCGATCGATGATTTGTCGCGCAAAAACACTTGCCCTCCGCACAGTGCAGACCAATGTAGAAGCCGTTCGACCTTTTTCAGGTTTTACGTGAAGACGAAGAAGGGGGATGATGTATTTGCACTTTGAAAGGGGTTAATAGGTGAGATCGGAGAGTTTTTATATTGTGGTTGGAAGCAAGTGGGCAGGTAGGGTTGGAAATAAGGTTTTTTTGGGATTACGTTGATTTTTTTATAGAAAGATGTGCGGAAAAAAGAATTGAATGGAGGCTAAAATTTAGAAATTTGCTTTCTATAATATTTATACAATACATTGCTTTGGCAGCACGTATTTTAAAATAATTTTTTTCTGTCTACACCGTTTGCTATGATTAGGTTGGAAAGAATAGAATTAGCCATTTTTTCAAATTTAAAAAAAATTATTTTTCGTTGTTCAAAGCAACAAACATTAACAAGTGTAAGCACCGTCAGAACCAACAACATGTTGCCACTTCTGTGGTAGCATTTGAATTCCCCCTTCTATAGAAATCAGAAGACTTGCTGTTGAAGAATTGAACATCATGGCGGTTAAGTTGAACCTGCTCGGCTATGCTGGAAGATTGACAGTCCATGTATATGTTGCAATGTAGTCCTTGAGTCATTCTTTTATACAACACAAAAAGAATATTCTAGAAAACTCTGGAACTTTTTAAAAAATTCAAGAATTCTATGGCTAATTCTATTCTTTCCAACCTAATATATAATATGTCAAATTCTTTTATCTACTTTTACAGAAGCGGCCGATATTTTGACTCAAAATTTGGCAAAAATGCTTTGTCTTTTTTGACATGATTACTTCTATGGCTATTTCTACCATAGAGTGCAATTTTAGCGGTCGACGTAGCGACGTAGTTGAAACTTGAATACGTCGCAGCGATACGTCGAAAAAAACCGAAAAAAGTTCAAATACACCGCGCAAGATGGAGGTTTCTGTGCGGCGACAAATGTCCATGCACTTTGTGAAAATAGTAATATGTACTACAACTTGCCAATGACGTCAAATTTACCACCATTATCCGTGAGGCTACATGAAACTGAAGTTTTTAAGCCCGGCTTTGCATGCGTTCCATTCATTGCATTGCAAAACATACTTATATATGTAGGTCCCTTGGGAACTCCCTTTTTATAATACAATTTCCGAATTCCCCAACTCTTTGCGTTGCGTGTCGCGTGAATCATCTTTTGATCTGCTCCATTTGCTCGTTTTGATCTTTAAATTTGATTTTTCAACTTTTTCTCTCGAATTTCAGAGATGACCCGACTCCTTTTTGGGGCCCTGCTTCTCTTGCTGCTGGGTCAGGTCGAAGCCGGCTTCACGGCCGGCGTCGACGATCCAACCGCATGGAGCAATCGACGAGTGTCGTGGCAGCCCATTGAGAGCTACGAGGAGGAGGTGGCGCGGCTCAGACAGAGCGAGGATCAATGCGAACCCGCGAAGCCGTGCAAAGACGGGTTGATCCTGTCCGTCTGGACGCCCGTCGTAGGTTTTTCGAGCTAACACAACGGATTTTTTTTTGTCAAAGACTTGGAAAAATATGATGTTGACATTGCTGGTCATACTAGTCCGTCCGGAAAGTCGCTACAGTAATTTTTGATGTTTGCACTGTCGTGACCCCAAAAGGGGGTTTTTGCGGGCGACAGAGCAACAATTATGCGATGCCCATCTTTGTCAATAAAGAACATTGAAAAACACGCGGGTTAATGGGGCTAAAGTCATATAAAGATCTCAAAGAATAAAGGGGGTGATGGTAAGCAGGAAATTGGGATTTAGAATTGGGTTTTAGGGCCTCCGGGAAGTAGAAAAAGCCTTGCTATTCCGTCGTACAATAATGTGAATCATCGGAGGGAAGAGTCAAAAACGGAGGGCTTCGAATTAGCAAGGAAACAGCGAAAATAAGACCATTTTGGAATGTTTACGGCTTACGAATCCGTTCGGAAAGTCGCTCCGCTTCTTGCGGATCTCCGTGAACGTGTCGTAGAAGCGGCGACGATGCTCGACGAACGCGTCCATATGCGGATGGGCTTCCTCGTTCATCAAGGCTTCACTGAAACGGATGACAATCGAAAGAAAAGTGAATTCAGGAGAAAGTGCTCATTGTGAAAATGGTCGATTTTGATGAAACTCGAGACAAATTGAGAACAACGACCTTTTTATGCGATTGGTCGATTTTTTGCAGGTGTTTCACAACAATGACCGAGATTTTTGACTCAAAGTTGGCAATAATGTCGCAATCTTTTGATATCAAAAGTTTCATACTTATTTCTATCGTACTAGTCCGTCCGGAGAGGCGCTGCAGTTTTTTCTGGCGACATGCACCGTGCAAAAACAAAAGTTCCCTTTGCACTGTGCAATCTCTCGCGTTTTGCACCGTGCAATAGGCTTTTTTCGGCTGTCGCTTGCACTCTGACCGTTTTTTGCACAGTGCATGTCGCCAAAATGACTACGGTGACTTATCAATCTGTAGAAAAGATAATGAGCACTGGTTGCAGCAAAATGTCGCGAAATTTTTGCAGTCGCGTACCAAATGACGAGCGATTCGAAGACGCGACGCGTGCTCGCTCATATTTTCGCTACAGACGGATACAAGGGAAGTGCTTCAAGTGCGACGCTCAAATCACTGCAGCGACTTTCCGCATGGACTAGTAAAAAAAACTTTGTTTTGTCTAAAATTTTGTGCCCTCGTTGTGAAGTAGCCACATGTCAAGCCATGAAAGATTGAGATCCCGCTTTGTAGAAACAACCGAGATTTTTAGGTTGAAAAGTTGGCGAAAAATTTGGCATTTTTCTATGAAATTTTTATGGGTAGCAAACAAAAAATTGTGTCGAAATCCTATCATACAGGTAGAGAACTCATATACAACTAAATACGATCATTTTCAAAAGGTTTGCAACACTTTTCTAGCCATTTTTTATCCTACCTTAGTAGTGTTATATTTGCCGGGCGACTTGATATCGACGGGTCGGGCCAAAAAAAGATTTGAAACGGCCCGGGAGCCATGTCCAGGCTAGATAGCACTTGCACGCAAAATTCCGACAAAAAATGTGCGTCGCACTTTGCGCACTTCTATGTGAATTTCGACTTTTTTTCAGGACGGAATCACTTGGTACACGCGTTTCTTCCGCGCCTCCATCTACCTCATCTCCATGATCTACCTGTTCATGGGGGTGTCGATTGTGGCCGACCGCTTCATGGCGGCGATCGAAGTCATCACGTCGCACGAGCGGGAGGTTGTCGTCAAAAAGTACAATGGCGAAAAGACGACGATCCTGGTGCGGGTGTGGAACGAGACCGTTTCCAACCTCACGCTGATGGCATTGGGCTCATCGGCGCCCGAAATTCTGCTCTCGATCATTGAAATCGTGGGAAACGGCTTCGAGGCCGGCGACCTGGGTCCCGGCACGATTGTCGGCTCCGCCGCCTTCAATTTGTACATCATTATTGCGGTGTGCATGGTCAGTGTGCCCGCGGGGCAAATCCGAAAAATCGAAAGGAACGATGTGTTCTACGTGACCGTCGTATGGTCGACCTTCGCTTACATCTGGCTCTACCTCATTTTGGCCGTCTTTTCGCCGAACGTTGTGGAGGTGAGCCAAAAACAAAACTTATGCATAATACTCGCGCCATAAAGTCCCGACAATTTTGCACGGTGCATTTTTCTCAAATTTTCGCGCCCGTCGCGGCGATTTCCCGTTTTTACCCAAGCGACATGCACTTTTCCGCGACCGCACTCCAATTTTCGTGCGCGACATCAGCGATAAAATGGTCGGGACTTTATGTCGCAAGTGGTAGTACTACCCCATCCAAAAAGCCTTGAAAATTTCCAGCGACTCCGCACCGTGCACTTTTTCGGTCGCACTCCGAAAAATGATTTGTCGCTGCGAAAAATGGGAATCGCACACGACGTGAGGCAAAAAAAGACAAAATGCACAGTGCGAAATGATGTTGTTGCGTCAAAACGCACTGTGCAAAGCACTTTTTTGGCAGATGCACGGTGCAAAATGTGTTTTTCGAAGAGTTACGCACGTCAAATCGAGAACAGAACTCTTAAAGTTGGCTTTTCGTCCAAAGATTTATCGGAAAAATTATTTTGTAAATTTTTCCTCCGATTTTTCGGTAAAAATAAGTCTCAAAAAATTCGGAGAGCTTGAAAATGGTCAACTTTTGTCAAAAACGACCGGGTTTTGCCAAATTGGACAAGAAATCGAACAGAAAAGATTTTTGGGGCCCCATATTTGTGACGAAATGCCAACTTGAAGAGTTCCCTCCCTTTTGCTTTTTCGACTTGACGTGCGACGCAGTTTTTGCAGAAAAGTGCACAGTGCGAAATTCTCAAGAATGGAGTAGTACTATAATAGCACTACGCCTTTTCAAAAGTGCTTAGATCTTTTGTCGCGCCGCACAGTGCATTTTCCCGTTTTTTGCACGGTGCGCGGACCATTTTTGAAGCATTTTGCACTGTGCAAACCTCAAAAATTCCGTTTGCACTGTGCAAAAAATCCCGGGCGTCGACGCAGCGACGTAGTTGAAAAAAGCTCGTCTCGCGGCGATATTTCGATTGCACAGTGCAAAAGGTCAAATGCACTGCGAAAAATGTGCACTGTGCGGCCCGCGACAAAAACTCTACGCACTTTCGAAAAAGCGCAGTATTTCCATAAAAAATGCATTTTTTACAGTGCTTTTCACATTTTTGCGCACTTTTCGCACCGTCGCATCAATTGCCGCGATGTAACCTTTTTTCAACTACGCTGCTGCAGGCATTCCCACAGTGCAGACCACTTTTAGAGTTTGCACTGTGCGAAAAACAACAAAATGCACGGTGCGTGAGCGACAAATGGGGAAAAAGGCAAAATGCACTGTGCGCTGGCGATGAAAGGCGAGAAAAGTCTACGCACTTTATGGAAATACTACTACTAGACTTAGGAAAGCCTTTTAAAGTCATCAAAATTTTGTATTATTCGCATTAACTTGTTTCAGGTCTGGGAAGGCGTTCTCACATTTATATTTTTCTTCTTGACGGTTATCAACGCTTACATTGCCAATAGATACGCACCATCGTTGGGGCAGAAGATCCTTGGGAAGGCTCCCGTCAGCTTCAGACATCAACATACGACTGGCAAAGGGCCAAAGGAAAAAGGACCGAGAATCGGAGGACTCGGTCAGACCACCGATCTGGAAGCCGCGTAAGATTTTGATTTACAGGGAAAGTACTAGTCCGTGAGTAAAGTCGCTGGAGAGATTTTGGCGACAAGCACTGTGCAAAAAGAAAAGTTCACTTTGCACTGTGCAATTTCTTTTTTTTGCACCGTGCAATGGGCGTTTTTCGGTTGTCGCTCGCACCTTGACGTTTTTTGCACAGTGCAAACACTAAAAATCACTTCAGCGACCTCTGTACGGATTGATTTTGCTATTAGATTACTGTAATTTACCTTAAAATCCAATTTATATTTAAAATTCTCAAATTTACCTTAGCAAATTTCTTGCTTTTTGCACCGTGCAATAGGCTTTTTCCGGCTGTCGCTCGCACCCTAACCGTTTTTGCACAGTGCATGTCGCGAGAATCACTCCAGCAACTTTCCGAACGGACTAGTACTCCAATTGCGACGCTTTTTCCTTGTAAGAAATATCCGGGATTTCCAGCTCGCGCTTTGCAGAAACAACCGAAAAAGTTGGCACAGAAGGTTTTATACATATTTCTACCGCAGAGAGTGATGTATCCACAAAAAATCAAGTTTTTCCTCCTCGCAAACCTGGCAAAAATATGGCTAAAAAGTCTTTTTCTCTCTGACCGCTCTCCGCGTTTCGCGTATTCTCTCGGCCGCAAGGTTGAATATCTCAGCTGCGACTGCAAAGCGCAAGCGAATTTTTAGGCATTGATGTTTAACTTATCGCCAAAGTTTGCCTAAAATTTGAAGAAAGCTGACATGAGTGTTGCACTTGAGACACTTCGTTTGTATTTTTTTTCCCAACAGACTGATAGTCCGTTGCAAAGTCGCTGAAGCGATTTCGGGGACATGCACTGTGCAAAACTGCTTATGGTGCGAGCAACGTCCAAAAAAAGTCCATTGCACGGTGCAAAAAGCAAGATACTGCACAGTGCAAATTGAGCTTTCGTTTTTGCACAGTGCATGTCGCCAGAATAACTGCAGCGCCTCTCCGTGCGGAGTACGATAGAAATAAGTATGAAACTTTTGATATCAAAAAATTGCGACATTTTTGCCAACTTTGAGTCAAAAATCTCGGTCATTGTTGCGAAACACCCGCAAAAAAATCGACCAACGCATAAAAAGGTCGTTGCTCTCAATTTCTCTCAAGTTTCATCCAAAATCGACCATTTTCACAATGAGCACTTTCTCCTGAATTCACTTTTCTTTCGATTGTCATCCGTTTCAGTGAAGCCTTGATGAACGAGGAAGCCCATCCGCATATGGACGCGTTCGTCGAGCATCGTCGCCGCTTCTACGACACGTTCACGGAGATCCGCACGAAGCATCCGGACATGCCGCTGCAAGAGGTTGCGCGGCTAACCGCGATAAAAACGGTCAAGAAAGAGCCGAAAAGTCGCGCGTTCCGTCGAATCCAAGCGACGCGAGGACTCAGCGGCGGGAAAGTGAAGAAGCCGGCCATCGATTTGATCCCATCTATCACCACCTACACCTTGGTCGACCCAAGTAATGATGCTGGCGAGAATGCGCTCAAATCGAACAATCCTGAGGTTACTGTGTAGTAAGTCGACTGTCAAGATACCACAACTGCTGCTTTTCAAAAATCCGCAGATTTTTTCTTTTTTCGATTTTTTTTGTCGCGCACAGTGCATTTTGCTTTTTTTTGCACGGTGCGCGGGCCATTTCGAAGCATTTCGCACTGTGCAACCCTCGAAAATGCCGTTTGCACTGTGCGAAATTCCGGGCGCCGACACAGCGACGTATAATATTATATATAGTTAAAAAAAACTTGTGCCGCGACGATATTTAGATTGCACAGTGCAAAACGTCGAATGCACTGTGAAGAATTTCGCACTGTGCAAACGTCTGTCGCGTAAAGCGGTTGAAAAAGGCTTGTGTCGCGGCGATATTCCGATTGCACAGTGCAAAAAGGTCAGATGCACTGTGCGGGGCTTTTTGAAGTTTTTCCCACGCTTGTCGCCAACGCACAGTGCATTCCACTCTTTTCGCACAGTGCAAACCTCAAGAAATACCGTTTGCACTGTGCCGATTCCAGTCGCCGACGCAGCGACATAGTGGAAAAAAGCATGTGCCGCCGCGATACTCCAATTGCACAGTGCGAAAACCAAAAAAAAAGTGTACTGCACAGTGCAAAAGGTCAAGTGCACTGTGAAAAGTGTGCACTGTGCGGCGCGCGAGCATTGGGCGATTTGTCTTTGACACTTCGCAACATCGAAGAAAAGTAATTTTTTTGGTACTAAATTTGCCATTTCTTGTTAGAATTGGCTGAAAAGTATCGCAAATTGTTGAAAAAAATTATCTTATTGTTGTTTAAGAGTTATTTTGCCGTTTTCTGTCAAATACCGGCTATAAACGTTACTAAAGAAAAAAGGCGGCAGCTAGGAAAATCATTTTTCGCACATGTTGCGAAGTGTCAAAGACGAATCGCCAACTTGAACACTCCCCTATTTCTCACTTTTTCTATTTGACGTGCGTCCTAGCTTCTGTAATTTGCTTACTATTTACATTTTTTACATTCTCAAAACCCAAAGTGTTATTACGTATGTTCCTTCAGCTTCCAACCTTGTCATATCATTTGTGTGGAGGACATCGGAACGGTCAAAGTCACGGCTCACGTGGATCGCGGGAACATTCAGCAACCATGTGTGGTGACGGTCCATTACAGGACGATTGAAGGCTCCGCCAAGGAGCATAGCGATTTCGTCCCAAGAACGGGGGAATTGACGTTTGAACCGTTCGAAAACAAGTGAGTCACAATATCCACCTGTTAAAGGACCAGAACAGCGACTTTTGAATTGCACTTTTAATCGCGTGTGAAACGAAATGTCAAAAAAGTTTTTTTATGTCCTGAAGCGAAAACAAAGGCGGCAGAGTTGCAAACAGTAAAATAATTACTAGTAAACATGTAGAATGTCACCATTATTTTTTCCGTTGTTATTGGTACAGTAGACGAAGAAACTTTTTTGACATTTCGTTCACACGCCGTAAAAAGCGCAATTCAAAAGTAGCTGTACTGTCGCTTTAATACTCATTGCCTTATTTGGATCGTATTTTAAAGCCCTTTTTTCTATATATAACTTTCTTATCAAATTCCCTGCTCTACTAGTCCGTCCGGAAAGTCGCTTGCGTGATTTTTGGCGTTTGCACTGTGCAAAAAAGCGAGGGTGCGAGCGACGCTTTTGATAATTTCGCGCGAAAAAAATTAATTTTTTTTTTTTGGGAACATTACTCTCTATGGTAGAAATGAGCATGAAACTTTTCATGTCAACACTAGCAAAAAAATTTTTGCATTTTTGCCAATTTTCGGACTAATCTTCTTTGGAGTGATTTTCGCGACATGCACTGTGCAAAAAAGTGAGGGTGCGAGCGACAGACGAAAAAAGTCTATTGCACGGTGCAAAAAGCAAGAAATTGCACAGTGCAAAGGGAACTTTTGTTTTCTCACAGTGCATGTCGCGGAAATCACTCCAGCGACTTTCCCAACGGACTAGTACTACTCGCGCTCAAAAGTCCTGACAATCCCCACCGTGCAGTTTTTTTGGCGCGTCGCTAAAAACCGCGAAAAACGAGCTTTGCACGGTGCATTTTGACAGAAAAAAAATTTTGCACAGTAAATTTTGTTTTTTTTTGCACTAATGTCGCGCGCGACGTCCGTTTTTGGCAGTAATCCTTTGGTGCGACAATTTTTTTGCGCGCGACAAATTGTCAGGACTTTTGAGCGCGAGCAGTATCAGTCCGTAGCGAAAAAAGTGAGCACGCGTCGCGTCGCCGCCGAAAAAATGGATTGTGTCGCGGCAAAATCAAATTGCTTTTTGCTTGCGCGACGCGGTCGGCGCAGCGACAATGAGCTCATGATTTTCCCGACAGGCTGATAGTCTTGCTCCCAAAATCCCCTCCTTCAAACCTGTCGCTTCCAGAAAAGACATTGAAATCGAAATCGTGGACCGTGATGACTACGAGAACGACGAGGAATTCTACGTCCAGCTGTATGAGGCCAAAGCTCACCACAAGGACGATCACAACATCACGTACAAGGCCTCGGTTGGGGCCGCCTTCGAGGCGACCGTAATCATTGTGGACGACGATCATGGCGGCTGTTTCACGTTCAAGTCGGAGGTCCTGAAGCTGCCGGAGAGCTGCGGCTACGCCTATTTGACGGTGAATCGGACCCGTGGAGCGCGAGGAAGGGTCACGTTGCCGTTCAAGGTGACGGACGGATCGGCAAAACGCGGGAAGGATTACGAATGCAGAGATGACGAGTTGGTCTTTGAGGATAAACAAACAAGGTAACATCTGCCAAGGTTTACATAAAATGCGGAGACGAAATGATAAACACATAGTGCAGAACAGCCTCGCGGCAAAAAGTCTACGAACAGTGAATTTTGACCCGTTTTGCACCGTGCAAACTCTTTTCGGTTGCACAGTGCAGAAGGTCAAATGCACGGTGCGGAAAACCTTTTTTTTTCCAAGTGGGAAAAAAATTTGGCCAAGTACAAGAAATTGTGGGAGAAACGGTGGCCAAAGACAAGAAAATTTGTCATTTTTTCTTTTGGGCAAGTTTTCTTGTCCAAATGGGCAAAATGGAAAAAACATGGCCTAATATTAGAAATTTTAGCCAAAAGGTGTGGACAAGCTGGAAAAAGGCCTAGCAAAACTTTTTCCTCACTTGGGAAACACATTTTTTCCTACTTGGACAATTTTTCCCACACTTTCTAGCACTTGGCCAAATTTTTTTTACTTGGGCAAAAATTTTTGCCTTCGGCACAATTTTTTTCGATTTGGGCAAATTCTAAAAGCTTTAATACAACCCCACTATTTTTTCCAAGTTTTCATGCCATGGGGCAAGTCAAATCGAAAAAACAAGAGGGAGGGAACTGTTCAAGTTGGCATTTCGTCACAAATATGGGATCCGAGAAATGTTTTTTGACCGATTTCTTGTCCAATTTGGTAAAAACCAGGTCTGTTTTGACAAAAGTTGACCATTTTCAAGCTCTCTGAATTTTTTGAGACTTTTTGAGCGGAAAAATCTGAAGAAAAATTTTCAACATAATTTTTCCGATAAATCTTTGGACGAAAAGCCAACTTGAACAGTTCTCCGCGATTGATGCAATCGGAATATCTCTCCGCTATTTGACGTGCGGGTCGCTTTACCCCATTTTGGATCGCAATCGATGGATTCCTTTTTCAACTGTTGCCTGTATTCGCACTGTGCAAACCGCTTTTCTCGAGTCGTATTCGCACTGTGCAAACCGCTTCCTCAAGTTTTCACTGTGCGAAAACAGCAAATGCACAGTGCGTGAGCGACAAATAGGGAAGAAAGGCAAAATGCACTGTGCGCTGGCGATAAAAGACCGAGACGAGTTCACGCACTTTATGGAAACACTATTGGGAAGCGAAATTAGACTCGATTTTCAGCGCGGACATCCGCATTCAAATCTTCAATGACGACGAATACGAGAAGAGCGAAGATTTCTACATCCAATTGGGCCAACCGGTATGGCACAAGGAGAATCAAGTGGGAGAAGATGGCGCTGATGGAAGGCCGATTCTGGGGGATCATACCAGATGCAAAGTCGTCATCATTGAGGACGATCAGTTGAAAGTGCGTTGAATTTTGCTATTTTGGGGCAGACCGATGATTCTTTTACGGAGCCTTTTCTTTTATCTATTAGTCTGTCGCAAAAATATTAAGTACAATGCACGTCAAATCGAAAAAGCAAGAGAGAGGGGGGTCTTCAAGTCGGCGATTCGTCTTTGACACTTCGCAACACGTGAAAAAATCATTTTCCCAGCTGCCGCCTTTTTTCTGTATTTGACGGAAAATGGCAAAATAACTGCCAAAACACGATAAAATAATTTTTTCCAACAATTTGCGATACTTTTCAGCAAATTCCAACAAGAAATTGCAAATTTGGACACCCAAAAAATTATTTTTCTTCGATGTTGCGAAGTGTCAAAGACGAATCGCCAACTTGAAGACTTCCCTTTTCGATTTGACGTGCAATGCCGCAGAAAAAAGGAGTTGTGTCGCGACAAATTCAAATTACTTTCTCACGTCAAATCGAAAAAACAAGACAGAGGAAAGTCTTCAAGTTGGCGATTCGTCTTTGACACTTCGCAACACGTGAAAAAAAATGATTTTCCTAGCTGCCGCCTTTTTTCTTGATTTACGTTTATAGCCAGTATTTGAAAGAAAACGCAAATACCCAAAAAATTACTTTTCTTCGATGTTGCGAAGTGTCAAAGACGAATCGCCAACTTGAAGACCTCTTTTTCGATTTGACGTGCAATGCCGCAGAAAAAAAACGTAATTGTGTCGCAACAAATTCAAATTACTTTTCACTTGCGCAACGCGATCGGCGCAGCGACGAATGGCTTGCACAGCGCAAAACAGTCTCACGAATTCGTGCGCCAACTACATACCCCAAGTTCAGAATTTGCCCACTCTTAATGTTTGCAGAGTATTGTGGACAAGGCGATCAAACACACCACTTCCTCGATTCTGGTGGGCACTTCATCATGGAAGCAGCAGTTCCGCGATGCCTTCGAAGTGAACGCCGACGAGGACGACGACGGGGATGACGACGACTCCGATGAGAAGAAGCAAATCGTCAAAGCCGATAAAGAGCCGACCACCTTCCAACTTGTTATGCACTACCTGAACTTGCCGTGGAAACTTCTGTTTGCCACCATTCCTCCGACGGATTACTTGAATGGTAAGGCGACGTTTTGATGGCCTCCGTATATATATTTGCTGATTTTGCATTCTTCTTCTGCCATTTTTAGGCTGGATTTGTTTCATCGTATCCATCATCTTTATTGGTCTTCTGACGGCGGTAATTGGCGATGTCGCGTCGATGTTTGGTTGTACGATTGGCTTGAAAGATGTGGTGACTGCGATTACTTTGGTCGCTGTGGGCACGAGCGTTCCAGGTGAGGGATTTTGCGGAGCGCGACAACAAGTTTTCGCACAGTGCATTTTGACTCTTTTTGCACTGTGCAAAGCCTTTTCTTGTTGCATTGTGCAAAGGGTCTAATGCACGGTGCAGCACAAGAAGCCTTCGCACAGTGCATTTTGAAGAGGTTTGCATTGCGCATTAAGAGGGAAATTTACTGTGCGATTGCGACAAGCGGGGAAAAGTGCAAAATGCACTGTGCGAAGGAGAAACGGTCCATGTACTCTATGAAAATACTAACATAAGGCGGGTTTACAAGAAAAAAAGCAATTTTTTTGAAAGACAATAGAGCTGAAAACGTGCTTTACAAGTTGTCGTATGAGTTGTCACCAACTTTGCTCACACGCAATGAGCTCATCACATCTTGTTTTTTTTTCAGATCTGTTCGCCTCCAAACTGGCCACTCAACAGGATCCCACGGCCGATGCGGCCATTGGCAACGTCACCGGCTCCAACGCGGTCAACGTTTTCCTGGGCATTGGGATCGCGTGGGCGATGGCGGCCATCTACCATTCGTACAAGGGGACCGTGTTCCGCGTCCAAGCCGGCTCGTTGGGCACGTCGGTCATCGTTTTTCTGCTCGGCTCCGTGATTTGCATCGGTGTGTTGGCACTTCGCCGAAAAAATGCGAAAATCCGCGGCGAGTTGGGCGGCCCCAATCGCCTGAAATACGCGTCCGGCGCGCTGTTCGTCGCCATTTGGCTGACGTACGTGCTGATCAACTCGTTGAGCGCCTACTGCATACTCCCGTTTTGAGGAGAACGTTTCTCCACACAAATCTCATTGTTATTCATTTCCTATCGTTGTTTTGTCTTCGCAGAATTTTATTTTTTTTTTATTTTTCCGTCCATTTGTCGCACGTATTAAGGATGTTCATTGTGATTAATAAACTAATTTTATTTTATTTTTGGAAAATTTTGAATTTTGAAAAATAAAAAAATTATGCGACGCACGTCAAATCGAAAAGGGAAGTCCTCAAGTTGACGATTCGTCTTTGACACTTCGCAACATTGAAGAAAAGTTTTCTTCGCAACATTGAAGAAAAGAGAAAAACGAATTCTTGTTAGAATGTGTTGAAAAATATCGCACATTGTTGGAAAAAAATATTTTATTATGTTTTGGCAGTTATTTTGCTGTTTTCCGTCAAATACTGGCTCTAAACGCAAATAATGAAAAAAGGCGGCAGCTAGGAAAATCATTTTTCGCACGTGTTGCGAAGTGTCAAAGACAAAACGCCAACTTGAAGACTTCCCTCTTTCTTACCTTTTCGATTTGGCGTGCGAAGCCACTGATCCAGATCCAATCACTGAGAATTTCATAAAAAGTATTATTCTTGGTCATATTGGATTTGTTATCGTTTTTTTAAAGTTTAACGATAAATGAATGGTCTAATAATATTGAAATTGTCGTTTTATGAAAGTAAAATGATGAATAAAGGAATTATGAATATAAACTTTGAGAAGGCGAATGAGATTTGATAATTTTTTGATCATTATATTACACTTGGTTCAACACTTGGTTTTTTTTGAAAAGGCTGTAAATCTTAAAGAAGAAAAC
Source organism: Bursaphelenchus mucronatus (assembly GCA_025436335.1). Lineage (NCBI taxonomy): Eukaryota > Metazoa > Nematoda > Chromadorea > Rhabditida > Aphelenchoididae > Bursaphelenchus > Bursaphelenchus mucronatus. Next base: position 1,754,075 of record CM046360.1, read on the forward strand.
CAAACTAAAAAAATAGGTTATGCTGGTACACTAGCCGTCTACCAAAATTAAAAAAAATGAGCAGAAAAAAATTCAAAGCCGAAGCGTGCGATTGCGCAAGAAAATAAGCCGAAACTTTCTACGAAAACGCCGGTTTCTGCGCAATAATTATTAGGCAGAAAGGGGCGGGGCACATGAACAGAAATTTCCGCGGGCACAAAAATTCTGCGCCTATAGGCTTATTCTTTCTTATAGCAGTTTACTGTGCGGTGACATAAACTTTTACCTAAAGTTTTCCCAATTTTTTACTGAAATCATCATGATGAATGTCCCTTGTCCCACTTTTTCTTATATCCCTACCTTTTATGACCTTCTCTGGTCCAAGGTATCTTTGGGTATCCTGGACCAATTCCAATTATATTGCCTCATGGCTATATTGTCGCGTAGACTAGTTTGGCCAAAAATTTTAGCTTAGTTCAGAGCGGCAGAATCCAGAAGAAAGAGAAAAAGTGGAGCCGTACCAAAGGGCGGGGCACGTGAACAGAAATTTCCGCGAGTGCCGAAATTCTGCGCCTATAGGCTTATTCTTTCCTTTAACAGTTTTCTGTGCGGTTATTTTGATTTTTTTATCAAGTTTTCCCGATTTTTTATTGAAACCATCATGATGAATCTCTATAATTTATGACCCTTGCATGGTCCAAGATACCTTTTTTGGGTATCCCGGACCAATCCCAGTTGTATTGCCTCAGGGCGATTTTGTCGCGGAGGCAAGTTTCGCCTCAAATTTGAATTTAGGAGGCATTGGAAGGGTTCAAAGTGGCAGGATCCAGAAGAAAGAAAAGAAGTGGAGCCGTACCAAATGGTCGCAGGCCCAGGAGCAGAAATTAGCCGAGAATTTCGCGCAGAGTCGAGAAATTGGCTCGCGAATGTCGGAGCTGGCGGAAGCAACTGCGCTACCAGAGAAGACCATTAAAGTGTGGTTCGCGAATCATCGCGCCAGAAGCAAGAAGGGCCAGAAGGAAGAGAAGCCAAGGAAGCCTGGAAGGCCACGTAAGTTTGCGGAAGCAAGCGAGGGATACAGTAGCGTAGCGGGGTCTATGTCGTCTCAGGGGCCCTCTCATTTTACCAAAGGCCAACTCTGATCGGCTTCTACCGACTTTGCAGGTGATTTCGGGCAAGTACAATATATGCACTGTGAAGTCAAAGCTTGGATATCCACAGATCATATACTGCCCCTCCCCAAAATCAGGCTCAATTTGCCTCGGGCAATTATTATTTCCAGCCACAAAATTGGTACAGTAATCATCAGGGATCGTGGAACTACAGTAACCAATTTGCGAATAATTATCTGCAGATTGGCTACGGTACTCCTCAAATCCTTGAGGAGCAAAGCGAGCTGCGCCCGAGGCTTTGCAGGAAAAACTGGACGAGGATTATTGGAATGAGATTTTAGATTATAAAATAAGAAAAACCCAAAAAATAAAAAGGAAAAAATATACAAAAAAATATCTTTTTTTATTTAATTATTTAGATATTAAACCCTTTGTGCTAAAATTTGCAAAAAATGCTAAGCTTTGGCCAACCTTCAAGCTAAAAATTTCGCTAACTCAAAAAAAAATAAATAAAAAAACTCAAACTTCAAAAACAAAAAAATATTAAAAAAAACAGAAAAAAATTTACATAAAACTCTCTATTGCTCTTTCTTCTCCCCCAATTTTATCCTCTTCACGTATTTTCCATCTTTTCCCATCTCTCGATCGGTGGTGGCAATCGGGTTTCGCACTGTATTCTGCGGATACCCATTACAGTGTCAACCAAAATGAGATCATGGCTAATCCGTAAGTTTTCCCAGTGGGTCTCATCAAAGTTTAATACTTGATTTCCGGATTTCAGAAGCAAAAAACCTCCTAAATCCCGCGTTCTTCTGGATTATGGGCCTTGGTCTGCTAATTAGTGTCCAGTTGGCTCTGATTTGTTGTTTGAAACGGTCGGGAGATACGAAACAAAGTTCCGATCATTGCTCAAAGGATGTAAAATCATCGGAAGCGAAGCCTGTAAGTTTATTTTTGGGAAAAAACGGGGTTTTGATGCTCCGGACAAAAAGAAATGATTTTTCCAGGCTGCGCCCGAGCTTTGCAAAATCAGTTGTTACTAGTCCGTTGGTAAAGTCGCTGGTCTGATTTGTGCGATATGCACTGTGCAAAAACAAAAGTTCACTTTGCACTGTGCAATTTCTTGCCTTTTGCACGGTGCAATAGGCTTTTTCCGGCTGTCGCTCGCGCCCTGACTTTTTTGCACAGTGCAGACGCCAAAAATCACTCCAACGACTTTATTTTGTCGCTTTCCGCACTGTGCACAAAAACCCACCATTTTGCACGGTGCTTTTGCATTTTTTTTGGTTTTTGCACTGTGCGATCGTTTTTTCGTCGCTACTTTGGTTGCTGGAATTTGCACAGTGCAAAAGGCTTTTTTTGTAGGTCTGCACTGTGCAAAAGAGGAAAATTCACCGGTTACGACAAACGCGTGGAAACGTGCAAAATGCACTGTGCGAACGAGATAAAAAGTCCTTTATGAAAATACGAATGTTATTTCTTATACCTTTTGCTCATACACAAATTTCATATAAATATCTTTAATTTTTTCGAATTTTTTTCAGACGGAATCAAAAACGACCCAAACCACCACGGCCACGAGGACGTCCGAACGTGGCCAAAAAACTTCGGACACTCATCGCAATCAAATTCCTGCGAACCCAAAGCCAGAACCACCTTCCTCCGAGGGTTTGGAACAGAGAAGGCGGTCGCAAGGACTCATAATGAAAAACCAACGGAGAAGTTCGAAAAAGGGCGTCAAACAGATGATCATCGAAAAGAGCTTGAAACAGAAGAATATCAGTACCAACAAAGCGTCGCTTCCGAAGAATCGGCAAGTCCGGAGGGTGATTTGGGTTACTGTAGTAGGGGATTTTTGGTGGAACTTGATTTTCCTGCCAAGGGCTCAAAAAATTTTGTTCTTTCTTCGCAGGCTGCAGACTCAAAAAAAAAAGGTCCAAGAGTTGCCCAAAAAAGATCACAAAACTGGAATTCTCAGGGTGAATTGAACGTTTAATGCAGTTTTGGGCTATACTAAGCTCCCAAAAGGCATACAACCCCTGAGGGCTGTCTAAAAACGTGATAAAAGTGAAGCTCGGGCGCAGCTTGGAAATTATTTTTTTTGTGCTGGAACAAAAAAGATGTTCTATTGCGATTTGGGTTACTGTAACAAAAAATTTCACACAAAACTGAATTTTACCGGCTCCGAACATAATTTTCCGAGCTGCGCCCGAGCTTTCTTTGTCTGAAATTAATATTCAAACAAAGATTTTGATGGAAATTAGAAGAAAGTAAGAGAAAAAGTCCGCCTGAATCGGCAAGACTTCTTTAGATTGGCCCAGAACAAGAAATAATTTTCCGAGCTGCGCCCATTCCTTAACTTGAATGTTGTCTTTAGTAAGTTTTCGGGGTTTTTACGCCTTCTGAGACTTTTTCATATCCCAAAAGTGCTGTATCGGTTCAACTCAGGCCTAAAATTCCAGAGTTGCGACCTTTTTTTGGGCAATTTTTGAATAATTTTTTTGATTCTTTTTTCAGAGAACCAATAAAGGTGAAAGACGGCGCAAAATCCGTTGAAAATGATATAAACACAGTAAAATCGACGCCGAGCAATGCCGGCAAGACCAAAAAGGATACCATCCCTTCCATTGACGCCGATCAAAACCAGGATGACAATAATACGGGAGATAAAACGGCCGAAATTCGCAGAGAAGCGGCCGAATTGAAGCCCACGAAAGTTGTAAGCGATTTAAGTCGAAATTTTATTGCTATTAGTATTTTCATTAAGTCCATTCATTTTGTCACTTTCCGCACTGTGCACAAAAAGCCTCCATTTTGCACCGTGCACCTTTTTTTGGTTGTTGCACCTTGCACAACATATCGCTGCAACATAAGCAAGTTTCAATCTGTGGTCGCTGCGACGTTCTGGAGCGATGGGTAAAAATGCACAGTGCAAAATCTCCAAAAAGGGACTGCACGGTGCAAAAGGCAGACTTGTTGTCGCAGGTTGTGCTGCAGTGTGCATTTGATATTCTGCACGGTGCAATCGGATGTCGCCGCGGCGCCAGTTTTCTTCAACTGTGTCGCTTGGAATTTGCACAGTGCAAACGGTTTTTTTGAGGTTTGCACTGTGCGAAAATGGTGAAATGCACGGTGCGGTGGCGACAAGCGTGGGAAAAGTGCAAAATGCACTGTGCAAAATCATTGCGACAAATGTGTACTACTCGCGCCATAAAGTCCCGACAATTTTATCGCTGATGTCGCGCACAAAAATTGAAGTGCGGTCGCGGAAAAGTGCATGTCGCTTGGGTAAAAACGGGAAATCGCCGCGACGGCCGCAAAAATTTGAAAAAAATGCACCGTGCAAAATTGTCGGGACGTTATGACGCGAGTAGTAGTACTACTCGCGCTCAAAAGTCCTGACATTTTGTCGCGTGCAAAAAATTTCCGAAGAATCGCTCCGAAAAACGGACGTCGCGCGCGACATTAGTGCAAAAAACAAAATGCACCGTGCAAAGTTTTGATTTTTTGTCAAAATGCACCGTGCAAAGCACTTTTCGCGATTTTTGCAGCGATGCGCCAAAAAAGTGCACGGTGCGGATTTCGAGGACTTTTGAGCGCTGGTAGTATGTATGAAAATACTAATATTTGCGACAATTTTAGTTCGGAAGGACGAGAAATGTAAAGGCAAAGCCGGGAGAGTACCCGACCATGGAGGATGTGGCGTCGGATTGGGGCTCGGCCAAGGAAAAGAAGACCAAAACAACGACGAAAGTGAGTTGAGACGGTCGTTTTTTTTTCATTTTTTGTTATAGTGTGTCTGAAAGTTGACAAAAAAGGTTTTTAATTTTGGAATTTGCGATTTTAATAATATTTTTTAAAAATATTTCCAGCCTGCGCCCGAGGTTAAAATTTTTAATTTTATTTTTTGTTTTTAATGTATTTTTGGAAAAAAAGGTTAAATTCGGAGAAGCGAGATAAAACCGAGTTCTGAGTCAAAACTCGGGCGCAACTTGGAAATTTTGAAAAAAATATTTTGGATTTTTCGTAATAAAATAATTTTGTAGTAAATTTTGTCGAAAAACCTCAATTTTTTTATTTATAATTTTTTTTTCAACCTGCGCCCGATCTTTGGAGGTAATTTTGTTTAATGCTCGGGCGCAGCTTGGAGGAATTTTGAAAAATATTTGGTAGTCTCTTTCTTTAAAAAACAGTATTTTCTGGGCAATCTCTGTTAAAAAACACGATTTTTTTTATTTCTCCAACCTGCGCCCGAGTTTTGAAGGTAATTTTGTCTAGGGCTCGGGCGCAGTTTGGACAATTTTTGAAAAATATTGTTTTTTTAAACCGTTTTATGGGCAACCTCTGTTGAAATAACACGCGAATTTTTTCCCCCAACCTGCGCCCGAGCTTTGAATTTAATATTGTTTTGTTTTATTTTTGCCATTTTGAAGTGCTAAGTTTTGAATAATTTATTTAAATATTTTCAGAGTGGAATCGGCCCTGATGCACAGAAAAACGTTCCCAAGAAGGAGGAAAAAGAGGAAAAATTGGAAGTAAAAGACGAAAAGAAGGTCGAAAAGGTGGAAAAGGACGATCCGATCAAAGACAAAAGGAGGAAGAGCAAAGGAAGCGAGGAGTTGAAGAAGGACAGCAAATTGAAAAAGAAGACGAGCACAAAAAAGATGGAAGATAAGGAAGAAAAAGAGGAAAAGAAGCAAGAATCGTCGAAAGCAGAGGAGAAAAAATCAGACGAAAAGAAAGAAGAGACCGAAGGGAAGAAGGAAGAAGATCAGGCCGAAGAAGCTCCTGTTATTCATGAAAAAAATGCACAGTCTGTTCCGGATGAATAAATTTGCATATTATGATGTTTGGTCCGTATGTCCAGTCGGTATATTTGGAAAGCCTTGTTGACATGGATAGACATGGCTCCGCGGATGTTTCAAATTTGCTTTGGCCCAGCCCGTCGATCTCAAGTCGCCCGGCAAATATAACATTACTAAGGTAGGATGTAAAAATGGTTAGAACAGTGTATTAAACCTTTTGGAAATGTTCGTATGTAGTCGTGTATGATTTCTCCGCCTGTATGATGGGGTTTTTGACACTCTATTTTGGATTGCTACCCCAATTTTTGCTTCCTGTCTCAGAATTTTAGTTATTACGGGCCGATTCTGGGCCGGACCGAAAAGTCAGCCTGCGGGCCGGCCGAAAAATGTCCGGCCGTTTCAAATTTCCCGGCCCGGCCCGGAAGCCATGGCTGCACTGTGCGCGGTGGCGCAAAGACCCTGTCGCAACTCTTCAAACGACGACGAAGTGCAATGCACAGCGCACCACACTCATGCACAATGCAAAACCAATCGCCGCGCATGTCGCGCGATGCAACCGCACAGTGCGTTTTTTAGTCGCGCCAGAAACTGCACGGTGCGTTTTTCGTTGTCATCAGAAACTGCACAGTGCGTTTTTTAGTCGCGTCAGAAACTGCACAATGCGTTTTTCATTGTCATCAGAAACTGCACAGTGCGTTTTTCGTTGCCATCAGAAACTGCACAGTGTGTTTTTCATTGTCATCAGAAATAGCACGGTGCGTTTTGCAGTCGCGCCAGAAGCTGCACAGTGCGCTTTTCATTCTCATCAGAAACTGCACGGTGCGTTTTTCGTTGTCATCAGAAACTGCACAGTGCGTTTTTTAATCGCGCCAGAAACTGCACAGTGCGTTTTTCATTCTCATCAGAAACTGCACGTTGCGAAACAAAATTCAGAGTGCACGGCGATCACGCACCGTGCAAAATGAGTTTTCTGAAAAGGGAAAACAAAGCTTATGTCGCGCACTCAAACTGCACAGTGCGTTTTTCATTCGCACCGTGCCGATTGTTTGCTCGTTGCTTGTCGCGCAAAGCCAGTTCGCGGCGATGCCGACCGCACCGTGCGAAAACAACGTCAAGACTTTTTGGGCCGCCCAATCAGCACAATTATGTCGCTGCGCCGATCGGGGCGCGGAGCGAAAAAGCGATTTGATTTGCCGCGACAAAAATTCCATTTTTCAGCGGCGATGCGATTTTTGATATGCGGAAACAAAGGCAATTTGACGCAATTTGACGAAAATGACAGCAATTTGACGTCAAGTTGACGTCACATTGGAAAATTCTGTCAAAACCACAACCCTAGTGATGAGCAGGGGTTGTCACCAGGCCCGATGGGGCCGGGTCTGACTCAAAAATGGAAAATTGAAACCGGGCCGGGCCCGAAATTTCCGGTGCGGGCCGCGGGCCTGAGGTTTTTCAGGCCAGGCCCGGTTTTTATCATAATGCCAAACCGTTCATTGTTTTCGTGCCGGGAAAATTTTTTGATGGGGTTGTTGTTGCAGTTTACCAAGTTCTAACACATTAACAAGCTTTTTTCACGTTTACTCTCAACAATAGTGAATATATAATAATGTATTACAATAGCACTACCGGGACCGAAGCTTTTTTTACAAACTTTAGCTCCCAATAGGCTAAAATAGGTGCCAGTGACCAACCCTAGTGCTGAGTTACCGGGAGCCAATCATCGGGGGAACAGTTGACTCATCGGGGGAACAAATGACCCAGGGATAATTTTCGAGAATTATTTTTCATATTTTTTGAGTAACAACGGATTGGATTTTGATCAAAAAGGGATTTTTTACCAAGAGTTGGCTGTTCTACTCCATTTTCTACGCTGATTGCCCGTTTTCGGGCTTCTTACGACCTTTTTTTGGGATTCTTCGTGCCCTTCTCAAATCTTTGGCTTCTTTTCTTTTACCGTTTGTGTCACAGATCAAAAATGAAACTTTTTTGTCGTTTTTCAGCTTCACGGATTACGACGTCAAAGTTGATTTCATTTTTGCGCAACGGATTTGATTGAAATTTTCTGCGTTTATGCGCAGAAAACCACTGCGGCAAAGGGTTTCTTCATATCCCGTGGGAGCGGAGGGGGATCCGGTTGTTTTGACTATTCTTTCTCTTTGTTTATTGGGTTGTAAGACTTTTTTGATAACATCTTGGCGACTAATCGCAAAGGCTAAAAAAAATTTTGAGATCATACAAGGGCCAGAACAGCTACTTTTGAATTGCGCTTTTTATGGCGTGTGAAACGAAATGTCAAAAAAGTTTTTTTATGCCCTGCAGCGAAAACAAAGATCGAAAAGTTGCAAACAGTAAAATATTTATTAGTAAGCATGTAGAATGTCACCATTACGTTTTTTCCGTTGTTATTGGTACAGTAGACGAAGAAACGTTTTGGACATTTCGTTTCCACGCCGTAAAAAGCGCCATTCAAAACTGTCCCTTTAATACAATTGTTGTTAATCATGTACACTTTCAGTCGCGTCTTTCGGGATTTCTTAAATTGACAACTGCAACGTTCAGATTTTTATGAGGCACAAGTTTCGCTTCTAGCTCGCGGTTTGCAGAACCAACCGAGATTTTTAGTCGAAAACTTGGTTGGAGTTTGATTTTTACGGCGTGGAAACGAAATGTCCTAAAAGTTTCTTTGTCTACTGTACCATTAACAACGAAAAAAAATAATGGGGACATTCTACATGCTTACTAATAATTATTTTACTGTTTGCAACTCTAATGCCTTTGTTTTTGCTGCAGGACATAAAAAACTTTTTTGACATTTCGTTTCCACGCCGTAAAAGGCGCGACTCAAAAGTAGCTGTTCTGGCCCTTTAATCAAGCAATGAACACATTTATCACCAGTGTTTTGCTCAAAAATTTTCAAAAAATTTTTGAAAATTTTTTTGGAAAAGAGGTGTATCATTTTAAGAGCACGTCAAACTGAGAAGGGAACTCTTCAAATTGGCTTTTCGTCCTAAGATTTATTGGAAAAATGCCGCCTTTGTTTTCGTTGCAGGACATAAAAAACTTTTTTGACATTTCGTTTCCACGCCGTAAAAGGCGCGATTCAAAAGTAGCTGTTCTGGCCCTTTAAACAATTGACTGGCTTGAGTGAAGTGTAAGTTCGCAGCTCCGGCTGTGGCCCTTTAATCTGTAAATTTGGTTTACCGCGTTTCGTCAAGTTTTTTTTGGAACATGTATTATACATGGCAATATACCAACCCCTTTTGTTTCAGAGAGCCTTGAATCTTCAGCATGAACTCGCCGAAAACCCGATATCCCTATGACAAGGTAAAATTTACAGTTTTTTTTCAATTTTTTTAGGAATTCACAACATGACTATGTGTTAAATAGTAAAATACTGTATGGTTTTCATTTTCAGTTCTCCCAAAAGAAGATCCGAGAGCATCGCCGCCGCGATTGTATGAACAGAGAGTTGAATGCGATGAAGAATCTTGTTATCAACAAATCGCATCGCAAAACCGACGGAAAGAAGTTCGAACCAGCCGTGATTTTGGAGACCTTCACCGAACTCTATCTGAATATCAAGGACGAAATTAAGAAGCTCGAAAAAGGTAAGCCAATTTGAATTATCGGTTGCAGTTACAAGGGAAGGTATATGAAACTCAGTTTTTTTTATTTTTGCAAAATTTGAAGAAATTCAAAGACGTGGGGCACGTCAAATCGAAAAAGCGAGACAGAGGGAAGTGTTGGCGATTCGTCTTTGACACTTCGCAACACGTGCGAAAAATTATTTACCTAGCTGCCGCCTTTTTTCTGTATTTGACGGAAAACGGCTAAATAACTTCCAAGACACAATAAAATAATTTTTTCCAACAATTTACCATACTTTTCAGCAAATTCGAACAAGAAATGACAAATTTAGATACCCAAAAAAATTAATTTTCCTCAATGTTGCGAAGTGTCAAAGACGAATCGCCAACTTGAAGACTTTCCTTTTCGATTTGATGTGTACCGTTATTTATCTCTCAAACTTTGAGAATCAAAAAAAATATTGTCCTAGCTGCCGCCTTTTTCCTTGATTTACGTTTATAGCCAGTATTTGACGAAAAACGGCTAAATAACTGCCAAACCACAATAAAATAATTTTTTTCATCTATTTGCAATACTTTTCAGCAAATTCCAACAAGAAATGGCGAATTTAGATACCCAAAAAATTACTTTTATTCAATGTTGCGAAGTGTCAAAGACGAATTGCCAACTTGAAGACTTTGCTTTTCGATTTGACGTGCGTCGCACTTCTTTTGTTCGCTACAAACAAATCCTTTTTACCTGTTCATGATACTGCTCGCGACATAAAGTCCCGACAATTTTGCACGGTGCATTTTTCTCAAATTTTCGCGGCCCTCGCGGTGATTTTCCGTTTTTACCCAAGCGACATGCACCTTTCCGCGACCGCACTCCAATTTTTGTGTGCGACATCAGCGATAAAATTGTCGGGACTTTATGTCGCAAGTGGTAGTACTACCCCATCCAAAAAGCCTTGAAAATTTCCAGCGATTCCGCACTGTGCACTTTTTCGGTCGCACTCCGAAAAAATGATTTGTCGCTGCGAAAAATGGGAATCGCGCGCGACGTAAGGCAAAAAAAAGACAAAATGCACAGTGCGGGACTTTATGGCGCGAGTAGTACAATACTGCTTCAAAAAAGAAAAAAAGATCGCTTCTCAAAATTTGCTTTGACCTTTTCTGATTCCAAACCAAACCGCAATACCATCCAGCTCCACTAACAGAAAAACGACTGTGTCCTCCAACACGCCTTCCATCATAACGCTTTTCACGGATGCTCCGCGGGCCCTATTTTTCTTTGCCCATTTCCCCCGTGTTTCGAACCGAATCAAAGAAGCAAGGGGGGGGGGGAACTCCTCAAGTTGGCATTTTGAAAACTGCCCTTTTCGCTTTGAAGCGCGCTATCAATTCCGGAAGATGTTAGTCTGCGCTTTGCAGGGACAGATATTCAACGATCTTCGTGGCCGAGACAGTACGCGAAAGGCGGAGAGCGGTTAGGGAAAAAATTTTGGCCATATCTTTGCCATTTTCGGACGGAAAAATTTGATTTTTTTTGTGTGGAGCGGTAGAAATTGGTATAAAACTTTTTCATGCCAAAGACACGCTCTCTCGCTGGTTTCTGCAAAGCGCGAGCTAAAAACTTTGGGTAGGTCTTGGAAAAATTGCTCTGTGCCAAATTTGATCATAATCATCTGAACGTCGCACTTTGAGCAATTTTCAGAAATGAATTTTTCGACAAAAATTTGAACGAAATTGTAAAATACGCCCTGTGTTCCTTCTATCGAATTCCTACAACACATTTTTTTCAGAAAACGCCGAATTGGAGGCCGAATTGGGATATCGGCCGGAGATTAGCACTTCCATTGCGAATAGTACCACAGGACTGTCTGAAATGGACAATACTGCTACTACAACATCATACGGCTCGGATCACACCGCCTTTTTGAGTTCATCGAGCGATGAAAGTACTCTGCAGACTTTGCAAAACCTCCCAACGGCAGAAGAGCCTCCGAATCATCAGATTTCATTGTCGAACATCCCAATCGACCTATTTCAACGGATGAATCCAACGACTCAACCGAATTTCAACCCCATTTTGCAGAATCAACCAATTTTTCAGCCAAACTTGTTGATGATTTATCAAGCGTTGCAGCAGCAATTGGCTCTTCAGCAAATGATGACTAACACTTTTCTGCCCGTTCAAACGATGCCAACGACAAGTCAAGACCAATTGAACCTTTTGCTTCTTCAGAGTATGCTGCAAAATTCAGTGTCGCAATAAAATCGTATTAACGAGCAAATGAAATATTAAATTTGACCTTTCTTTGTCTTAATGTTAATTGTATTTCAGTAAAATAGACAATAAATAGTATAATATAATATGTAATCTTAGAGTAATTGATGATTGCACAAGGAAAAGGTCGCAAGTGCAACGATTCGACTTTGATCAAATTTTGAACAAATTTAGAGTTAGTCTTTCTGAGGCATAATCGTCCGAAATGTCGCTAAAGTGATTTCGGCGACATGCACTGTGCAGAAAAAGTCAGTGGCAGCCGAAAAAAGCCTTTTGCACGGTGCAAAAAGCAATAAATTGCACAGTGCAAAGGGAACTTTTGTCTTCGCACGGTGCGAGTCGCGCAAATCACTCCAACGACTTGACGGACGGACTATTATGACGTCATCACCATATATGCACTGTGCACAAAAAGTCAGGGTGCGAGCGCCAGCCAAAAAAAGCCTATTGCACGGTGCAGAAAGCAAGAAATTGCACAGTGCAAAGGGAACTTTTGTTGTCGCACGGTGCGAGTCGCGGAGATCACTCCAACGACTTGACGGATGGACTACAAGTTAACGCAAGAATTTGTGAGACTTTTTGCACTGTGCGGGCATTTTTTTCTGTTTTGCACCGTGCAAGTAACTGTCGCAAAAGAAGAATCGCTGGACGTCGGAAGAAAGCGCATTTGCACTGTGTATTCCCAATTCAAAGCAATGGCAAACGGGTTGTCGCAGCGACAAAATGTGTTGCGATAACCTTTGTCGCTGATCAATTTGCGGGGTATGACCAGAAATGTCATCACCGTTTTTTTTGTATGCACCGTGCAAAAAGCAAAAAATTGCACAGTGCAAAGGGAACTTTTGTTTTTGCACGGTGCGAGTCGCGGAGATCAGTCCAACGACTTGACGGATGGACTAGAATGACCAGAAATGTCATCACCGTATTTTTTTATATGCACTGTGCACAAAAACTCAGGGTGCGAGCGGCAGTCGAAAAAAGCCTATTGCACCGTGCAAAAAGCAAGAAATTGCACAGTGCAAAGTGAACTTTTGTTTTCTCACAATTTCGAAGCTCAAAATTTCGATTTCCTATTTCCAAAAAAATCACAAATCCTCTTTTAATCCGTCCAAAATTGAGGATCGGTTGGAGCAATGGCAAAACCCAACCGCAGGCGAAGGTACACCATAACCAGGCGCCAGAGGAACCAATGTCAGACCATTCGATTGGTACGTTATCTTCAGCTCCTCAAAATCGCATTTTTGCAAAGTGCGACGCCCAAATTGGGATGAAATTTAGCTGAAAGATAAATTTTTGAAAGATATGTGCGATTTCTAGCTCGCGCTTTGCAAACTCAACTTGGAGTCTTATATCGTAAAAGTCGGCGAAAAAATGCGAAATTTTTTTAAAAATTTTGGCATAAAAAGTTTCATGCCTATTTCTATCGTAGAGTGTGATAATTCCGCAAAAAAATTAAATTTTTCCGCGCGAAATTGGCAAAGATACGGCCAAAAAGTGTTTTCCTCTCTGACCGCTCTCCGCATTTCACGTGCTCTCTCTTGGTCTCAAAGATCGGTGAATATCTCGGCTGTCGCTGCAAAGCGCGGACTCAAACTTTCGGGAATAGACATGTGACGTACTAGTCCATCCGAAAAGTCGCAAAATGGAGGTTTTTTGTGTTCGGCGACAAAGTAAATCCGCGAACTTTATGAAAACACTAAGCCGTCCGGAAAGTCGCTGGAGTGATTTCCACGACATGCACTGTGCGAGGAGACAAAAGTTCTCTTTGCACTGTGCAATTTCTTGTTTTTTTTGCACCGTGCAATAACCTTCTTTGGCTGTTGCTCGCACCCTGACTTTTTTTGCACGGTGCATATAAAAAAATACGGTGATGACATTTCTGGTCATACTATTCCGTCCGTTAAGTCGCTGAAGTGATTTCCGCGACATGCACTGTGCGACAACAAAAGCTTACTTGGCACTGTGCAATTTCTTCTGGAGTGATTTTCAGCGTTTGCACTGTGCAAAAAAGGTCAGGGTGCGAGCGACAGCCGAAAAAAGCCTTTTGCACGGTGCAAAAAGCAAGAAATTGCACAGTGCAAAGGGAACTTTTGTTTTCGCACAGTGCACGTCGCGGAAATCACTCCAGCGACTTTACAGAAGGACTGCACGTAGTATGTCCCACGTCTGGGCCAATCTTTCATATAGAAGACCATAGAGAAGACTTATGAAAGATTGGCACATTTTCACCATGCCTAGCGCGCTTTTCTCTTTATTTTTAGTCATCAGTTCTTTAATTTTACTATATATTTTTCTCTCACTTTTTTTTTTCATTTTCAGAATCCCCCACCTCCAGCTGATCCAACCCCAGTGATCAACACCCCCTCCAAAGCAAGCACGACCACTTCCACGGCGACCAGTTCCACTACCACAACCACGACTACAGAAAACACCACTACAATCACCACAACCATCACTACGGTCACCACGATCACCACCACCTTCCAAACTGATTTGTGAATAAATCGATTTAAAGGTCAGAACAGATAATTTTGAATTGCGCGTTTTAGGGCGTGTGAAACGAAATGTCAAAAACGTTTTTGTATGTCCTGCAGCGAAAACAAAGGCGGCAGAGAAGCAAACAGTAAAATAATTATTAGTAAGAATGTAGAATGTCATCATCACTTTTTCCGTTGTTACTACTCGCCGCAAAAAGTCCTGAGAATTTATCGCGCTCACAAAATTTGTCGCACGCCGAAAGAATGATTTGTCGCTAAGAAAATTGAGAGTCGCGCGCGACGCAAGGAAAAAAATGCGAAATGCACCGTGCAAAATGATGATTTTGGGTCAGAATGAATGCACTGTGCGAAGCCCTTTTTCGCGATTTTCGAACTGCACTATTGTACCAATAACAGCGTAAAAAAATTAAAGGTGACATTCTACATGCTTACTAATAATTGTTTTACTGTTTGCAACTCTGCCGTCAATGTTTTCGCTGCAGGATATACAAAAACTTTTTTGACATTTCGTTTCACACGCCGTAAAAGCGCAATTCAAAAGAAGCTGTGCTGTTTTCGAATGTCTTCAAATGTCTCTTTCGCTGACTGAAAATAGCGTTGTTTTGAACGTCGCACGTCAAATCGAAAAGTAAAAAACAGAAAATCGCCGCGACGGCCGCGAAAACTTGAGCAAAATGCACCGTGCAAAATTGTCGGGACTTTATGGCGCGAGTAGTATCATGAACAGGTAAAAAAGATTTGTTTGTAAACAAAAGAAGTGCGACGCACGTCAAATCGAAAAGTAAAGTCTTCAAGTTGGCGATTCGTCTTTGACACTTCGCAACATTGAAGAAAAGTAACTTTTTGGGTATCTAAATTCGACATTTCTTGTTAGAATTTGCTGAAAAGTATGGTAAATCGTTGTAAAAAATTATTTTATTGTGGTTTGGCAGTTATTTTGCCGTTTTCTGTCAAATGCCGGCTATAAACGTTAAAAGAAAAAAGGCGGCGGCTAGAAAATAATTTTTCGCACGTGTTGCGAAGTGTCAAAGACGAATCGCCAACTTGAACACTTCCCTCTGTCTTTTTGCTTCGATTTGACATGGCATGCACTTTATGAAAGCGCCAATATTTACATTATCACCATTTCCGATTATGTCATCAAAACTCTGGCGGCGTCGCGTTTAATCACCATGTCTTGCGTGGATCGTATTTGCAAATCAGCGGTTAAACCGTCGTTAACACGCAAATCGTTTTTTCTTCGCGGCGCAAAAAAAGCCATGTCGATTGATTTCGCGGAGGGGTGTTTATTATTTGCTCTCGGTTCGTCATTGGATAAACAGCCCGCGGGCCCCTTCCATAAAACGGGCCCCGGTTTCAGTTTGGCGGACAGCATTTCATCGGCATTATGGTGATCCTGCGGACCGAGCGCGTCTTCTGCCAGTCCGGAAAGGTGGGTGAAGGGAGGAGGGGTACTGTACACCGGCGGGCCAACAAGTCTTGACATGTCTGCACAGTGCGCCGTCGCGCAAAACATTTGTCGCGACAAGTTTCGTACCTATTTGTACCATAGAGGGTAATGTTTTCACAAAAAATTAATTTTTTCCCTGCGACACTGGCAAAGATGTAGCTAAAACGCGTAAAGGTGCAAGCGAGGGCCAAAAAAAGCCTACTAGTCCGTCCGTACAGTCGCCGGAGTGATTTGGGCGACATGCACTGTGCGAACAAAAAGTTCACTTTGCACTGTGCAATTTCTTGCGTTTTGCACCGTGCAATAGGCTTTTTTCGGTTGTCGCTCGCACAGTGCATGTCGCTGAAATCACTCCAGCGACTTTTCGGAGGGACTATTAAAAAAATCAGATATGGCAAGGGGGCCGGGCTTTGGAAATTTTGAAAAGGGCCGGGCCGGGCCCAACTTTAAACGGGCCGGGCCGAGGGCCTAACGTTTTTTGGGCCCCCTTGGCCCGGCCCTTTTTTCAAAAAAAAAAATTTGTATGGCAACGAAAAATTTAGGTCCCAAATTTTGTTGTAATTTTTTCGCAAAAAATTTTTTTTGACTACGGTTGTTTAAAGTTTCTCTTGCTTTCTCAAGGATTTCGACGATGGATTTGACAGTCGAACAGCCCATCTGAAGTATTTTATTCACTCTTATGACATGAATACCTTTGGTTCGATTTTTCGACCTTTAAAAAAATCAAATAAATATCAAAATTTGGGACAAAAAATTTCGGGTTCTGATTATCATTTCCAAATCTTCAAATTTTTGATGCTTTTCAGCTTTTTGCATATATTTCCAATATCTGAACATCTTTTTCGCCGAAAGACAAATCATGGATAATATTTTAAAAAATCAACAATATCTTGGGTATGGGTTGATCGATTTTTAAATTTTAAAACGTTTTTGAACTAATTTGAGTACTGCGAACAACGTCATGATGTTAGTTGATCTAAATTTGTGCCAAATTTCATCAAAATCTGTCTTGTTTTTGTTAGCCCTTTTGCAAAATGAGCTGTAAAAACGATACTACGATACTTACAGGACAAATTCTCGGAATGTTATCTCTCCATTTCCTTCGACACAACCGGACCCAATTTCACACTCTTCAAGGACAAAGTGGCCAAGAAACAGTTGCTGGAAACGATCGAACTCAAGAAATGCGCCGAGCAAATTCGATTTGGCACCACGGCAAGACCGTATGGGAACTTGCCGTTGATCCGAAAGGACAAGAGATTGGACTCCGACAATTTTATCGTCTTTCAAGTCGAGAGGATCGTGAGGAAGAACCGAGAGCCTCGATTGGTGTGGCTGTGCGCGAATTCGGCGAAGCAAATGTTCGGAATTTTGAAGGTACTACACCGTAAAAAAAAAAAAAAAAAAAAAAAAAATCAAAAGTTTTTGTCGCAGGCCGCATGCACATTTTTTTACAAGCTTTGGCACTATACAATCAAAATATCGCCGCTTTTTTAGCTACGTTGCTGTGTCGGCGTCCGGAACTGCGCACAGTGCAAAATAGTTCAAAATGGCCCGCGCACCGTGCAAAAAAAGGAAAATGCACTGTGCGGCAAAAGACACCATTTCGCACTGTGCATTTGACATTCCGCACTGTGCAACCGAGATATCGCGCGACAAAAGGCATTTTCAATTGACAATGTCGCTGCGATGTTTCTGTAATGCACTGTGCAAAATGTTCGACAAGGCTTTGCACAGTGCAAAAAAGGTCAAACTGCACTGTGCGCGGACTTTTTTGTCGCGGGTCTTGATTTTTGCACTGTGCAAGCGAAATATCGCGCGACAAAAGGTAATTTCAATTGACAATGTCGCTGCGATGTTTCTGTAATGCACTGTGCAAAATGTTCGACAAGGCTTTGCACAGTGCAAAAAAGGTCAAACTGCACTGTGCGCGGACTTTTTTGTCGCGAGTTTTGATGCACAGTGCATTTGAAATTTTGCACTGTGCAAGCGAAATATCGCGCGACAAAAGGTATTTTCAATTGACAATGTCGCTGCGATGTTTCTGTAATGCACTGTGCAAAATGTTCGACAAGGCTTTGCACAGTTCAAAAAAGGCCAAACTGCACTGTGCGCGGACTTTTTTGTCGCGGGTGCTTCTGCACTGTGCACTTGACATTTTGCACTGTGCAAGCGAAATATCGCGCGACAAAAGGCATTTTCAATTGACAATGTCGCTGCGATGTTTCTGTAATGCACTGTGCAAAACGTTCGACAAGGCTTTGCACAGTGCAAAAAAGGTCAAACTGCACTGTGCGCGGACTTTTTTGTCGCGGGTGCTTCCGCACTGTGCACTTGAAATTTTGCACTGTGCAAGCGAAATATCGCGCGACAAAAGGAATTTCCCATTGACAATGAGTCGCTGCGACGTTTCCGAAGCGATTTTGCGCGACATTTTGCACAGTGCAATCGGAATGTCGCTTTTTTCAACCGTGTCGCCTCGCTTTTTTGGGCGGGGTCGGCATTTGCACTGTGCAAAATTGTAAAATGGTCGAAAAGGCCCGCACCGTGCGAAAAAAACACGAAACGCACCGTGCGCCGTGAAACAAAGTCTACAAATAAAAAAAAACATAGTTACACATCTCAAATCATCATCTAAAGCGATTTTTCAGATCTTTGCTACTTGCCTGACCTATCTCAACATCCCAGCGCCAGAGCGCAACGTCGACGTCGATGATCCCAATTCCTTGGCCAAATACAAGCCGCATTTGCTGAACCCGGCCAATAATTGGGAGAGGTTTTGGGAAAACCCGCCGCCGGCAAGACTCTTGACTGCTCTTGAGTTGGCCAAGGCGCTGACGAAGTAAGCGATCACTTGCTGATACTAGTCCGTCCGTATGTCGCCGGAGTGATTCCTGCGACATGCACTGTGAGAAAACAAAAGTTCCCTTTGCACTGTGCAATTTCGTTGTTTTTGCACCGTGCAATGGCTTTTTTCGGCTGTCGCTCGCACCCTGACGTTTTTTGCACTGCGCAAACGCTAAAAATCACCCCAGCGACTTTACGGACAGACTAGTAATATTAGTATTATATTTCATAAGCGCATGGATTTTGTCGCTTTTCGCACTGTGCAAAAAAAACCTCCATTTCGCACTGTGCATTTCAATTTTTTTGGTTTTTGCACAATGCATTTTGCCTTTCTTCCCCAAATGCACAGCGCGTTCGCGACAAAAAGGGGAAAAAGGGCAAAATGCACTGTGCGCCGGCTAAAAATACTACTAATAGACTTGTTTTAGCCTTTTATCGCCGGCGCACAGTGCATTTCGCTTTTCCCCTATTTTTCGCTCACGCACCGTGTATTTTGCTGTTTTTTCGAAAAGTGCAAACTCTAAAAGTGGTCTGCACTGTGCAATTGATGGGACGGTGCGAAAACTGCGCAAAAAAAAGAGAGCAAAATGCATTTTTTTGCCATGCGATCGAAAAAAGTCCACGCACTTTATGGAAATACTGTGCTTTTTCGAAAGTGCGTAGACTTTTTGGTGCGGGCGGGCCGCATAGTGCACATTTTTCAGAGTGCATTTGACTTTCTGCACTGTGCAATCGGAATATCGCGGCGACCCAAGCTTTTTGCAATTTGCACTGTGCAAAATGCTTTTTTTTGCAATTTGCACAGTGCAAAATGCTTTTTTTTGAGATTTGCACAGTGCAAAACGCTTTTTTTTTTGAAGTTTGCACTGAAAAATTCACTGTGCGGGTGCGACAAGTGTGGGAAACTGCAAAACGCACTGTGCAAAAGAGGAAAAATGCACTTTACGAAAATACTAATACCAAAATTCCATCGCTTTAGAAGTTTGGACGTCGTTAATAGAGTGGAGAGAGTTGTTGTTGACAACCGCGACGAGAGGAAGAAGATTCAGAAGACCACGATTAGGGAGACACAAACTCAGCCGCCTCTAAAGTCTTCTTCATGGAAAAGGGGCTCGACAAGTAGCAGTGGAACCACTAGCAAGTAAGGCTTTCACTTTGTTTTTACAGAGGAAGTGCTCCAAATGTTTTTATGACTTCTGGCTTGCCGTTGCGGAAAAATGGAGATTTTTAGCCTAAACAAATTGAAAAAGAAACTCTTCAAATTGGCTTTTCGTCTAAAGATTTATCGGAAAAAATTTTAAAATTTGCTCGCTATATATGACCGGTCAAAACAAGTCTAAAAAGAATCCATATAGCTTGAAAATGGTAAACTTTGTCAAAAAAGACCTGGTTTTTCCCAAATTGGACAAGAAATCGGTCAAAAAATATTTTTTGGATCCCATATTTGTGACGGAATGCCAACTTGAACAGTTCCCTCCCTCTTTTTTGCGACGCTCAGATTTTAGTGAAACTTGGCACAAATTTAAATTAATTTTTTATAAGAGATTCGATTTGACGTTACTGTCCTTTTAAGGCAATACAGGTAAAATTTAAAGAGCATTTGAATGTCGCGGACACATCATTCTCTTATTAGAAATCTTTTGACCTTGCTTGTTTCAGGACTTCTTCCAGCGCTTTCATCCCAGTCCATCCACTTCGTCGAATGTCGGACTTGCCGAAGCGTCCGTTCAGCGTCGTAAAGCCGCACAAATATGAGAAGAATGAGGCGGCCAACGCCTCACCCCCGCTTCTGCGTCAAAAACCAGCCCTCCACAAGGTGCGGTGTCTATAAAACATCATAAAACTTGTCTATCGCCGTATCATTCGATCTCCGGTCCCTCTAGTCGAACTATTGTCTTTTCTTAGCTCTGTAGCGCCGTTAAAACGCCCTCAATGTTTCAGCGCATCTCCGAGGGTCGAGTGGAAGTGTCGCCGCTGAAATCGGCGCCCGACGCTCCGCACGTCAACATGAGCACCGCGCCAGAGGAAGTGAATTGCATCTACTACGTGCCGCGGGCTTGTCATTGCTTCGACCATCCGCAACCGGTGACGGCGCAGCCCGTGAAGCGCCCGCTTTCATCGTATTCCTCGGCCTATGGGAGTGCGCCTCAAACCCCAACCCATCTGCAGCCGGACCGCCCCATTTTGGACGACCCCGAACTCCTCCGTCGAATGTCCGAGCTGAGTCTTCGCCCGGTCCCGAAACGACCCCGCACCCACAGCACCCACGGTCAATATGGCCGCCGCATCTTCGAGGACCGCGAGCCGAGCGCACGAGCAGGTCGCGAGTACGACGAACACGAGCGGAATCTGCATCTACCGCACGAGGAGAGCGATGATGTGGAGATCAGCGTCAGCGAGATGGAACAACGGGTGGTGATCATGATTAGTCGCGGGATTCAGACCGACCACGATCTGCCCGCGCCACCCACCCCGCTGATCGACGATTATGGCTACGCGCAGGTGAAGCGATACGAACCGGAGAATGTGACGGACGGGCGCTTCAGCAGAATGTCAATGGCGAGTCTGCGAAGCGTTTATTTGCGGTGTGTTTTGAATCGTTGCGAGCACATTTCTATAAAGTGCGTAGACTTTTGATCGCCGGGCGAAAAAATGCGTTTTGCACAGTGCGTTTCATTACTGTAATTCCAAAAATGCAGCGACGAATGCGTTTAAAAAGCGATGCCATGACCGGCGGCTTTTTTTACATTTTTCATCAAGCGACGTAAGCTTTTTTCAACTGTGTGCATTCGCACAGTGCAGACCGTTTTTCAAGTTTGCACTGTGCAAAAAACCGCAAAATGCACAGTGCGTTCGCGACAAAAAGGGGAAAAAAGCCAAAATGCACTGTGCGCCGGCGATAAAAGACAAAAATCCTTTTTGCACCGTGCAACAGGCTTTTTTGGTCTGTCGCTCGCATCCTCACTTTTTTGCACAGTGCATGTCGCGAAAATGACTCCAGCGACTCGCGAGCGAAAATTGGAGTGGAGTCGCTGAAAAGTGCATGTCGCTTGGGTAAAAACGGGAAATCGCCGCGACGGCCGCGGAAAAACAAAGAAAAGTGCACAGTGCAAAATTGTCCGAACTTTTGAGCGCGAGTAGGTATCGCCGGCGCACCGTGCATTTTGCTGTTTTTTCACTGTGCGAAAAACCGCAAAATGCACAGTGCGTTCGCGACAAAAAAGGGGAAGAAAGGCGAAATGCACTGTGCGCCGGCGATAAAGGGCAAAAAAGTCTACGCGTTTTATGGAAATACTACCACTAGATAGACTTGTTTTAGCCTTTTATCGCCGGCGCACAGTGCATTTCGCTTTTTGCCCTGTTTGTCGCTCGCGCACTGTGCATTTCGCTGTTTTTCGCACAGTGCAAACTTGAGAAAGTGATCTGCACTGTGCAAATGGACGCAATAGCGCAATTGAAAAAAAAGGTTACGTCGCGTCGATTGATGAGACGGTGCGAAAACTTGCGTAAAAAGGTGAAATGCACTGTGCCAAATGCATTTTTTCGGCTAGCAATCAAAAGTCTACGCCTTTTATGGAATTACAAGCTGGAGAGGCTTTCAAAATGAAACATTTTGCTCTTGTTCTAAGGCTATATAAGCATTTTCAGTCATCTTGAGACCGACGACGTCTCCACCGCCGATCCTCTCTTGCAATATGGCCAGCCACTGATCGCTAGTAAAGAACCGGAGCTCCGAACTTACACTGTCGAGATCACTCAAGCCAGTCAATTTTAAAAGGCCAGAACAGCTACTTTTGAATTGCGCCTTTTACGGGGTGTGAAACACAATAATCAAAAAAGGTTTTGTATGTCCTGCAGCGAAAACAAAGGCGGCAGAGTTTTAAACAGAAAAACAATTATTAGTAAGCATGTAGAATGTCATCATTACTTTTTCCGTTGTTACTACTCGCCGCAAAAAGTCCTGAGAATTTATCGCGCTCACAAATTTTGTCGCACGCCGAAAAAAATGATTTGTCGCTGAGAAAATTGGGAATCGCGCGACGTAAGGCAAAAAATGCAAAATGCACCGTGCAAAATGATATTTTTGGGTCAAAATGAATGCACTGTGCGAAGCCCTTTTTTCGCGATTTTCGAACCGCACAGTGCAAATTCTCAAAAACCGCACAGTGCAAATTCTCAAAAACCGCACAGTGCAAATTCTCAAAAAGCGCACAGTGCAAATTCTCAAAAACCGCACAGTGCAAATTCTCAAGACTGTTTGCGCCGAGTAGTACATATTGGTACAGTAGAAGAAGAAACGTTTTGGACATTTCGTTTCCACGCCGTAAAAAGCGCGATTCAAAAGTAGCTGCAGTCAAATTGAAAAGGGAAGTCTTCAAGTTGGCGATTCGTCTTTGACACTTCGCAACATTGAATAAAAGTAATTTTTTGGGTGTCTAAATTTGCTATTTCTTGTTAGAACTTGCTGAAAAGTATCGCAAATCGTTGGAAAAAAATTATTTTATTATGTTTTGGCAGTTATTTTGCCGTTTTCCGTCAAATACTATCTATAAACGTAAATCAAGAAAAAAGGCGGCAGCTAATAATTTTTCGTACGTGTTGCGAAGTGTCAAAGACGAATCGCCAACTTGAAGACTTCCCTCTGTCTTGCTTTTTCGATTTGACGTGACCTGTACTGCCGCTTTAAAATCAAAGGGACCACTTTCAACTTGAGCTTTTTTGAATTTAAAAACGTCGCAACTGCAATTTGGTAATGTTTAATAAACTTTAACACTCTTTTATAATATTGTCTGCAAACCTGTCCTTCGAAACAAAGTAAAATATTTATTTAAACACTGAAAGATGAGTGGAAGAGATAGAGATCGCGTTGTAACGTGGAGATCGGGATGGCGTTGTAGAGTTTTGTGGGACACTTCTGAATATGTGAAGAGGATGAGGTCATTGAGCGAGTTAGAACAACATTGGTTGGCTGGACGGTTTGCGGCTGCTGGTCTCGCGCCGCGACAACCCAGAGGTCTTGTGGATGGAGGAGCGACGACGCGATTCTAGAATATCTGGATTTGAGTCGTGTTTTCTGTTACTCTTGGCAAGTTTAGCTCAAAAAAGGAGCCAAAAATTTCCAAATATGGCTTAAAAATCCCAATTTTTGGTTTCAATAAATACTAGTCCGTTCGTTAAGTCGCTAGAGTGATTTCAGCGACATGCACATGCAAAACAGTCAGGGTGCAGCCAAAAAAAAGGCCCTAAGGGTCGAAGTTGACCTGCATATAAACTCTGAGCTTCGCACTTGGGACCGTTCCCTTTTCACCCTGTGTCTCCTAGTTTTGCATGGTATTGCACCGTGCAATAGGCTTTTTTCGGTTGTCGCTCGAACTCTGAGATTTTTGGCACAGTACTGTCCCCAAAAATTACTCCAGCGACTGCACGGACGCACTAGTAATATTAAAATTTTTATAAGCGCATGGATTTTGTCGCTTTCCGCACTGTGCACAAAAACCTGCATTTTGCACGGATTTGAGTCGTGTTTTCTGTAACTCTTGGCAAGTTTAGCTCAAAAAAAAGCCCAAAATTTCCAAATATGGCTTAAAAATCCCAATTTTTGGTCTAAAATACATACTAGTCCGTTCGTTAAGTCGCTAGAGTGATTTCAGCGACATGCACATGCAAAACAGTCAAGGTGCAGCCAAAAAAAGGCCCTAAGGGTTTAAGTTGACCTGCATATAAACTCTGAGCTTCGCACTTGGGACCGTTCACTTTTCACCTTGTTCCTCCTAATTTTGCATAGTATTGCACCGTGCAATAGGCTTTTTTCGGTTGTCGCTCGAACTCTGAGATTTTTGGCACAGTACTGTCCCCAAAAATTACTCCAGCGACTGCACGGACGCACTAGTAATATTAAAATTTTTATAAGCGCATGGATTTTGTCGCTTTCCGCACTGTGCACAAAAACCTGCATTTTGCACGGATTTGAGTCGTGTTTTCTGTAACTCTTGGCAAGTTTAGCTCAAAAAAAAGCCCAAAATTTCCAAATATGGCTTAAAAATCCCAATTTTTGGTCTAAAATACATACTAGTCCGTTCGTTAAGTCGCTGGAGTGATTTCAGCGACCAAAACAGTCAAGGTGAAGCCAAAAAAGCCTAATGCACGGTGCAAACAGCAGGAAATTGCACAGTGCAAAGTGAACTTTTGTTTCCGCACAGTGCATGTCGCCGAAATCTCTCTCCAGCGACATTTCGAACAGAGTAGTTGGAAAGGCCTCTTTTATATACCACATTCCAGGTCATTAGCGTGGTCGCGGAAAAGTGCATGTCGCTTGGATAAAAACGGGAAATATCCGCGACGGTCGCGAAAATTTGAGAAAAATGCACCGTGCAAAAAGCACAAAATTGCACAGTGCAAAATGAACTTTTGTTTTCTCACAGTGCATGTCGCTAAAATGACTCCAGCGACCCGGACTAGTTTCAGTCAACCAAAAAATAATGTGGATTTGTCGCGCCTTGTAATCGCCCATCATTGCTTCGCGGCGCTTGGGACTTTGGTGCGCCACTGCAGCGAGGCGCTAACTTTCGCCGCGACAAGTGCACATTATTTTTTCGACAGACTGATAACTACATCTTTGTCCACCCTTGCCCTACCCCCACTCCCGTCCCCAAAATCCTTACCCATCTTTTCGTGGACCTTCTTCTGGGCCAGGCCGAACAGCCGTTTGCGGAAGTGTTTGGAGAAGAGGCAGAAGATGATGAAGTTGCTGGCCTTGCCCACCACCACCAACGAGTTGGCGAAGACGCCGGCGTTGTACCACCACGTGGGCTTCGCATTGGTGTCGCTGACCAGGTCGAAGAAGCTGACCACGCCCGAGGGCCCGTTGGTGAAGGTGAAAAGGGTGACGATCAGGGTTACGGTAAGTGTTACGCGTTGCTCGGTCTTGTGATGCTTTTGGTTGTTCACGCAGGGCCTGAAAACGGATGCAGCTTGTGTTGCATGGGGTGTACTGTAATTTTAAGGCGGATTAAGCGATTTTAATGCAATTTCAAGACATTTTTGGCATGTAAGGTAATAGCAGATTATTATTGATATTTTACACTGTTTTTTGGGATATTTCTTGTATGTATCGCGACATAACGCCAATATCTTCCAATAACATTGCCATTTAATATCAAAATTGTCCCCTTTGCCCGTTTAAAATCGTTTTCTGCCGCTTTGATCCGTTTTTTGATACTTTTTGATACTTTTTCCCCGATTTTCCCTTACTTTGTGCTGATATCGTCCTGAATCAACGACATTTCGGAGGAGCGTTGTCGGAGCGCGCACAACAGCAGGATATTCAACGTGGCCAGGAGAATGATGGGGCACATCACGATGAAGACGGTGTTCGTCAAGATTGACATCCGGATAAACTTGCGATACGCGTAGGAGAATGTGTTTTGGAACATATGCGACTGCCACACGCTGAAAAAACGATCTGATTTCGGGGAGATAAAGGGATTTCGCAAGTCCCACACAAGTTTTTGGAGGTTATGGCGAAAAAACGTTAAATTTTATGCATTGACGGTTTAGGGATAAGAAACGTAAATGAAAAAAAAATTTTGTCGAAATTTTGCGAATTTGCGATTTTTTGCACATTATGGACAAAAAACGGCAAAATTTATGGATTTAAAAAATTTTATGGATAAAAAACGTGAAATTTTATGGATTGACGGTATAGGGATAGAAAACGTAAATAAAAATATTTTTGTCGGAATTTTGCGAATTTGCAATTTTTTGCATATTATGGACAAAAAACGACAAAATTTATGGATTTAAAAAATTTTATGGAGAAAAAACGTGAAATTTTATGGATTGACGGTATAGGGATAGAAAACGTAAATAAAAATATTTTTTGTCAAAATTTTGCGAATTTGCGATTTTTTGCACATTATGGACAAAAAACGACAAAATTTATGGATTTAAAAAATTTTATGGAGAAAAAACGTAATTTTTTTTTAATTTCGAAAATTCAGAAAAAACTTACTCATGAGTGATTGGAAAGCACTTCGAGTACACCTGCGTATCATAACACAAGTTATTGACCGGACAATAATGTTCGAAATGTCGGAACAGCGTGAGCAAGAACGGTACCACCACAATCAGCGCCAAGATCAGCATCATCTTATACGACGCCACATGGCTTCGGATGTAGAGCGGTTTGCGGATGCCGATGAGTCGGTCCCCGCACACCGCGATCACCACCCAAATCGCGACGGCCGACATCCAATTGGCGAGCGCAAGCCAATGGATCTTGGTCTTGAAGTAGAACCAGCGAAAGTAGTAGTTCACGTAGAGGAAGTGGAAGGTCGCGAGCACGTGCGGTGTGAGGAAGACGAGGAATGCTATGTCCGAGATGGCCAACAGCGAGAGGAATGTGTTGGCGCTGAAATTTGCATATAATTAGTCGTACCGGAATGTCGCTGGAGTAATTTTCGGTGTTTGCACAGTGCAAAAGCGAAGCTTCACTTTGCACTGTGCAATGTTTTGTTTTTCGCACCGTGCAATAGGTTTTTTTTCAGCTGTTCCTTGCACCATGATCTTTCTGGCACAGTGAATGTCGCTGAAATCACTCCAGCGACCTTCCGGACGGACTTGTACTACTCGGCGCAAAAAGTCCTGAGAATTTGCACTGTGCGCTTTTTTGAGAATTTGCACTGTGCGGTTCGAAAATCGCGAAAAAACGGCTTCGCACAGTGCATTCATTTTGACCCAAAAAAATCATTTTGCACGGTGCATTTGGCGTTTTTTCCTTACGTCGCGCGCGACTCCCAATTTTTTCAGCGACAAATTTTGCGACAAAATTTCGGTGCGCGATAAATTATATTACTAGTCCGTCCGTAACGTCGCTCAAGTGATTTGTGGCATTTGCACTGTGCAAAAAATCTCAAAGTGCAAGCGACGGCCCGAAAAAACCTTTTGCACGGTGCGAAAAGCAAGCCACTGCACAGTGCAAGGAGAACTTTGATTGTCGCACAGTGCATGTCGCGGAAATCACTGCAGCGACATTACAAACATATTAGTTGGAAAGGCCTCCCTTATATCCCACATTCCAGGTCATTAGTGCCGAATTTTTGAGCTTTTTGGATCAAAACTTGGTGAACAAAGGATTTTGTTGACACTTTGTCTGAGCTGCTCTTACTATGCCCTTAATTATTAGCGCTGGGACGTCTAAACTGTTCGTTTTTAATCTAAAAATGGGATTTTTGGTCATACCCGAAAAGGTGGTAACTTTCCTGACGGACTAAAATACCAAAATTTTCATTGTTTTGCCGGAAAATCGCTAAAATTTCAGTGTTTTCGCCATAACTCCGCACTCACCGACTTCTCATCCGTTTATTCAGCAGGACCGTCAAGTTCAGCGCATTTCCCAAGATCCCGAAGACAATCAGGCAGGGAAACAGGTAGAGCTGAACGTATTTCTCGAGGTCATTGCGATGCAGCTGCATCTGTTTGTCGTCCAAGCACTTCCCCCACAACTGTTGGAAGGGGTCGCGAACTGTCGCCGATATCGTCAGGTTCGCGTTTTGTTGCATTCTGCAAACAGTGCGGCTAAGAGTGGAACGGAGTCAGCAATATCAGGTGGATGGCCCAAAAAAAAAGATCTCGATAATCCGTCATCATTCATTTTACGAGCAAATGGGATTTTTTGCAAAGAAAAAAAAGAGGATAAACAGTAAATATGTGGGGGAAGCGTTGTAAATATAATAAATTAGAGAAGAGCCCTCAAAAGGACAAGGTCGGGCACATAAATTTATGGGCAATGCAGAAGGAAAAGTGCGGCAGAAGTTGACGGGAGACATGCTAATGCCGCAGTTAACGAATTTTGATGACATTAGACACAAATTAAGAAAAGTGCAGTCTAAGGCATAGCGGCAACTCTTTGACGTGCAATTTTAAAAGAAAACGAGCGCTAGTCCGTTTGCAAAGTCGCTGCAGTGATTTCCGCGACATGCACAGTTACTCTAGCGACAAGTAGTATTCGCGACATAAAGTCTATAGAACGTTGCACGGTGCATTTTTGTTTATTTTTCGCGACCGTCGCGGCGATTTCCCGTTTTTACCCAGGCGACATGCACTTTTTTGGCCAGTACACCCGCGCGACATTGGCGATGAAATTGGACTTTAAAGCGCGAGTACCACTCGGGACGGAAAGTCCTCATAATTTGTCGCGCCGAAAAAATGTGTCGCGTGCGACGTTAGTGCAAAAACGAAAAAAATGCACCGTGCAAAATGTTGTTTTTCTGTCAAAATGCACTGTGCAAAGCGCTTTTTTCGCAATTTTCGTAGCGACACGCAAAAACCGCACCGTGCAAATAATCGGGAAAGTTGCAGGAGTGATTTCGGCGACATGCACTGTGCAAACACAAAAGTTCACTTTGCACCGTGCAATAGGCTTTTTTCGGCTGTCGCTTGCTCCCTGAGCGTTTTCGCACAGTGCAAACACCAAAAATCGCATCAAGCGACTTTTGCAAGTGCGACGATTCGATTTTGATCAAATTTTGCACAAGTTTAGAGTATGTTTTCTAGGGATACTATAAATACTACTCGCGCCATAAAGTGCGTAGAATTTTATCGCTGATGAAAAGTGCATGGCGCATGGGCAAAACCGGGAAATTGCCGCGACGGCCGCGAAAAATAAATAAAAATGCACCGTGCAAAATTCTAGGGACTTTGTGTCGCGAGTAGTACTAGTTCGTTTGCAACGTCGCTGGAGCGATTTCGGCGACATGAATTGGAAGGGGGTTGGCTCAAATTTAGAGAATTGATTTACATATAAGAAACATGGGAGATTACTATGTAGCCGCAAGTCATTCAGATTTTTTGATCGAAAAATTCCTTTTTTTTGCGATTTTTAGCTTGCGATAAAAAAATCTCTGCAATGTCAGAAAAGCGGCTTGGAATCTTGAATTACGGTCCGTCCGGAAAGTTGTTAGAGCGATTTCGGCGACATGCACTGTGCAGAAAAAGTCAGGGTGCGAGCGACAGTCGAAAAAAACCTATTGCACGGTGCAAAAAGCAAGAAATTGCACAGTGCAAAGTGAACTTTTGTTTTTGCACAGTGCAAATAGAAACTTTTGTTTCCGCACGGTGCATGTCGCGAGAATCACTCCAGCGGCATTACCAACGGACAACTAACCCGCCTGTAAAATTTGAACAAAGTTTAAGTGCCCACCTTCCCCTGAAAGCCTCCTTTCACATACATATGTCAAGTTTTCGTGCCGCAACGACTACAAATAAAAGTAAAACCAAAGCCCACCTACATTTCCAGCTACAAACCCCCTTACAATGTGCTGCAAAACTTTCGCCTCTCAAACCCCACTTGTTACCCGTACCGTAGCGCGATAGCAAAGGCCACGTACATGTGTCGTATTGTCAAAGAAACAATTACCAAAGCCGGAACTGGCGGACCCACTCAAATTCCAGGCCCCGAAACGCGCGCAATACGATTACAAACGCAATTACAAACACTCGGGAAATTGGGCCCCGACAGTTCCTCCAAATTCTAATTAATGAAAGCTCCGGGAATCGGCGCCGGAAGCGAGGGATTTTGCGGGAAAAATTCGACGCACAGGAAAAAATAAAACCAAACGACAATGACGCCAGGGTCGTGCATGTACATATATATTATTATTGTACCGGGAACTTGTTAGCGGGGAGAAAAAAAAGATCAAAAATTTTGTAGAGGCTTGATTTTGCAGCTATATCATACTATAATATAAATATTTTGTCCGTAAAGTCGCTGGAGTGAGTTCCGCGACATGCACTGTGCGAAAACAAAATTTTACTTTGCGCTGTGCAATTTCTTGCTTATTTTGCACCGTTCAATACTCTCCGCTTTTGCCTACTCTCTCGGCCAAAGAGGTTGTTGTATATATATCTCGGTCATGCGGGCCGAGTGCGAGCTAAAATTTTCTGAAAAAGGTCAGGCGCGAGCGACAGCCGAAGCAAGCCTATTGCACCGTGCAACAAGCAACAAATTGCACAGTACAAAGTGAGCTTTTATTTTCTCACAGTGCATGTCGCGGAAATCACTCCAGCGGCTTTACCGACGGACTATTATCATTCTATCGCTAAAATAATGTGGATTTGGAATCTTTTTTGCACCGTGCAATAGCTTTTTTTTGGCTGCTGCTCGCACCCTGACTTGTTTTGCATAGTGCATATAAAAAAATACGGTGATGACATTTCTGGTCATACTATTCCGTCCGTAAAGTCGCTGAAGTGATTTCCGCGACATGCACTGCGCGAAAACAAAAGTTCGCTTTGCACTGTGCAATTTCTTGTTTTTTTGCACGGTGCAATAGACTTTTTTTATTGTTGCTCGCACTCTGACCAACAAAGGTGAAATGCACGGTGCCAAGTGAAGGTTTTTGTGCACAACGCGCAGAGCGACAAAATCCATGGGCTTATAAAAACATTAATATTACTAGTCCGTCCGTACAGTCGCTGGAGTGATTTTTGGGGTCAGCACTGTGCAAAAAGTCTCAGAGTTTGAGCGACAACCGAAAAAAACCTATTGCACGGTGCGATACTATGAAAAACTAGGAGAGACAAGGTGAAAAGTGAACTGTCCCAAGTGCAAAGCTCAGGCTTTGGATGCAGGTCAACTTAGACCCTTAGGGCCGTACATCAGCTCTTGAGATCCCAGAAATTGTTTGCAATAGGCAGGTTGTGTCGCACAGGACTTTTTACACAGAGATTTGAGGAATTCCTGGAACCCGAGTTTATTCACAAGGAAGCAGTGCCAAGTGCGATGCTTGGGTGTTTTTAAAATTTTCAACACATTGAGTATAGGCCACATGTCAATTTTTGAAAATTTTAGCTCGCGCTTTGCAGAAGCAGCCGAGATATTCAACGATCTTTGCGGCCGAGTGAGTATGCAAGACGCGGAGAGTGGCAAGAGAGCAAAATGGCGGTGTTTTTACTACGGTAGAAATTCGCATCAAAATTTTTGTGCCAAAATTTGCGTAAAAATGTCACATTTTCGCCAACTTTCGATATAAAAATCTCGAAGGTTTCTGCAAAGCGCAAGCTTAAGATCTCGCAAATGTCCTAGAAAGCATTAATCTAAATTAATCGGAATTTTCATCAAGATCCCAGTGTCGCAATTGGACCACTTCCCTTTGTAAGTCGATTCTAATCTCAATTTGTGACAAGGCTCGTCAAAATCTCGGCGAAGATGTCAGCAGCATGCAAAAACAATCCCCAAAATACCCCAAATATTCTTCGACCCACCTACTTATGTAAATCCCTTCCGCTTCCGCGAAAACGACCGTTTACATTGCCCAAATTACGGTCAACGTCCCAAGAAAGAAAGGGATTTCCCAAGCGACCCGGAAATTGGGGAGGTTGCCAACTTTCAAAACAAACTAATAAACGGCATATTGACTGTCAAGTGCACGTGCCGACCCCATTCAAAGCGCCAGAGGGCAAGGAAAACAAGAAAATAACAAGTGGTCCTTGTTGAGAGAAAGCGCTTGGGCTTTGACACATTAAACGGGGGCCTATTAATTGAACAGAGAGGAAACAGCGGATCGTATTTCCATAAAGTGCGTAGAGTTTTTATCGCTAGTCCAAAAAATGCCCTTCGCACAGTGCATCTCACCTTTTTGCGCATCAATCGCCGCGACGTCACTTTTTTTTCAATTGCGCTACTGCGTCCATTTGCACCGTGCAGACCGCTTTTCAAGTCGGCACTGTGCGAAAAACAGCAAAATGCACGGTGCGTGAGCGACAAATAAGGGAAAAACAGCGAAATGCACGGTGCGCCGGCGATAAAAGGCAAAAAAAAAGTCTATCTAGTGGTAGTATTCATTTAAAACGCGAAGGCTTTTTTGCCTTTTATCGCCGGCGCACAGTGCATTTTGCCCTTTTTCCCGTTTTTGTCGCGAACGCACTGTGCATTTTGCCCTTTTTCCCCTTTTTGTCGCGAACGCACTGTGCATTTTGCCATTTTTCCCCTTTTTGTCGCGAACGCACTGTGCATTTTGCATTTCTTCCCCTTTTTGTCACGAACGCACTGTGCATTTTGCGGTTTTTCGCACAGTGCAAAAACAGCAAAATGCACGGTGCGCCGGCGATACCTACTCGCGCTCAAAAGTTCGGTCAATTTTGCACTGTGCACTTTTCTTGGTTTTTCCGCCGCCGTCGCGGCGATTTCCCGTTTTACCCAAGCGACATGCACTTTTCAGCGACTCCACTCCAATTTTTGCTCGCGAGATCAGCGGAAGTCGCTGGAGTCATTTTCGCGACATGCACTGTGCAAAAAAAGTGAGGATGCGAGCGACAGCCGAAAAAAGCCTATTGCACGGTGCAAAAAGCAAGAAATTGCACAGTGCAAAGTGAACTTTTGTTTTTGCACAGTGCATGTCGCTGAAATCACTGCAGCGACTTTAATCGAAATATCGCAAAATTCTGTCAACTACGTCGCTACGTCGGCGGCTGGAATTTGCACAGTGCAAAAGGCTTTTTTTGGAGATTTGCACTGTGCAAAATTAGGAAAATGCACTGTGCGGTTGCGACAAGTGTGAGAAAGGCCAAACTGCACTGTGCGAAAGAGAACAAAGTCCATGCACTTTAAGAAGATATTGGTCTGTCGGGAAAATGGTGAGCATTCTGTCGCTGCGCCGATCGCGGAAGTTAAAAACAATTTGATTTTGCCGCGACACAGTGCATTTTCTCGGCGGCGATGCGGTTCTTGATGCTACAAAGTGCTCATTATTTTCCCGACTGACTGATACTAACATAAGGCGGGTTTGTAAGACTAAAATGCAAATTTGCGAAAGATATTGGAGTTGAAAACGTGCTCTACAAGTTTTCATATGAATTGTAACCAAATTTGAATGCATCGAACTCAAAAAATACCTACAATCCCCTGAAAAATGTAGAAGAGCACAGTTTCATCGTATCTTAAGACTTTAAAAAATGTTGTAAGACATTTTAGGACCCTTAAACTACAAAACGAACAAGATAAACGCGGAACATTCGTAACTGACAATTACAAAGGGGAATTTAATCAGTTTTAGGTTGTAATTGAGGCGTTGAAATTGAAAATAACACCTGATTAGTAGCTAGAGTGGCGGGAATCTCAAGTATTTTTAGTTTGAGTCTATGGCTGGCAGTTTAATACATAATGCATATGAAAAGGAGATGATGATGACCTAAGACCCGGGAACGCAAAAACACTGCATCTTGAAGCTGGACAATGATATCGCCTGTCCTTTTTTTTAAATTGTTGTGTCTAGAAGGCTTTTTTTGAGGGCCAAAACAACTGCATTTGAATCGCGCTTCTCACGGCTTGGAAGACGAAATGTCACAAATTTTTTGCCTTATAAGCAAAGAAAAAATAGTTTTTAAAGCTATTTTTATAGTCTACGCAAAGTTCATGAGCTTTGTTATCTTCCGCACAGTGCGTTTTGCATTTTTCCCACGCTCGCAACCGCACAGTGCATTTAGCTCTTTTTGCACAGTGCAATCCTCCAAAAAAGCCGTTTGCACTGTGCAAATTCCAGCCACCGACGCAGCGACGCAGTCGAAAAAAGCTCGCGTCGCCGAGATATCGCACAGTGCAAAAACCCAAAAAAAGGCAAAATGCACAGTGCAAAATGGAGGTTTTTTGTGCACAGTGCGGAAATCGGCAAAATGACCATGCACTTTATGAAAATACTACAAATACTAATACTACTCGAGTCATAAAGTCCCGACAATTTTATCGCTGTTGTCGCGGCGAAAATTGGAGCGCGGTCGCGAAAAAGTGCATGTCGCTTGGGTAAAAACGGGAAATCGCCGCGACGGCCGCGAAAATTTGAAAAAAATGCACCGTGCAAAAGGCAACTGCACAGTGCAAAGTGAGCTTTTATTTGCTCACAGTGCGTGTCGCGGAAATCACTCCAGCGACTTTACTGACGGACTAGTATTATCAGTCTATCTGGAAAATAATGTGGATTTGTCGCGCCTTGGAATCGCCCATCTTTGCTTCGCGGCGCTTGGGAATTTGATGCGCGACAGCGAGTCGCAGCAAAATTTTGCTGCGACAAGTGCACATTGTTTTTTTTACAGATTGATAACTGACTTTGTCTACCCTTGCCCTGCCCCCACTCCCCAAAATCCTTACCCATTTTTTTTGTGGAGTTTTTTCTGGGCCAGGCCGAACAGCCGTTTGCGGAAGTGTTTTGCGACTGCAGCGAGGCGCAAAATTTTGCTGCGACAAATGCAAATTATATTCCGTGCAGATTGATAACTGACTTTGTCTACCCTTGCCCTACCCCCACTCTCCAAAATTCTTACCCATTTTTTCGTAGACTTTCTTCTGCGCCAGTCCAAACAGCCGCAATTTTTTCAGCTTCCCAAGCCGTAAAACGCGCGATTCAACAGTAATTGTATAATACTAACCCTTTCAGACTGTGATGACGAACTTTGACAATTTCTTCCCTCCGGGCATCTAAATAGGCCTGGAAATTTAAAAAAATTTCCGAGTTCTCTTCGAATCGCCGCTCAAAAATCATTTGCACGCCCATTGCACTTTGCATTTGAAGCGCACAACTGCAAACATTTACCCTCTGCGTTGGGTGCGGAAGAACTCTTTTGCCTCGGGCCAATTGCGGACCCGGAATCAAGAGTTAATTGGCGGGGAAAACAAACTTCCAAACAAGGGCATGCACTTCATGTGTAAATTGATGTTGGTTTGGGACTGGAAAAGAGTTCGAACCTCAGTTCAAGTTCGCGAACTCATCAAGCTCAAGATTTTTGAACTTTTGAACTCGAAATCGATACTAAAGTTTGACAAGTTCAGTGAACTTATCGAGTTCTCCAAACAAAACCACAAGGGCACTTTTCAACAAGGGCCAAAAAAAATTAACGGAAATCTAAAGAAAACTTTGAAAAATTTAAGGATTACTGTAGCGCCCTGCGAAAAATTGAACCTTTGAAACTGTTGCAGCACAGATAAAACTTTTGTGTGATCAGGTAAAATCATTACCTTCGAATGATACATACGACAGAAAAAGTCCCCTGTCTCTTTCCATTTATGAGATATGGAATTTCAGGTCATGTTACAGTAATCCGAGGTACCGTAGTATGAAGTAAAAAAAAGAGATTTATAGTACGTCACATATCAATTCCGGAAAATTTTAGCTCGCGCTTTGCAGACGCAGCCGAGGTATTCAACGATCTTTGTCGACGAGAGATAAGGTAAAACGCGGAGAGCGGTCAGAGAGAGAAATGCTTTTTAGCCATATCTTTGCCCGTTTCGTTCGGAAAAAACGGATTTTTTGCGGAAAGATTACCCTCTGTGGTAGAAATAGGTATGAAACTTTTCAATTAAAAATTTGCAAAAAAAATGTCACACGTCAAATCGAAAAAGCAAGAGGGAGGGAACTGTTTAGTTGGCATTTCGTCACAAATTTGGGAAACGTGAAATGTTTTTTGACCGATTTCCTGTCGAATTTGGTAAAAAACAGATCTTTTTGACAAAGTTGACCATTGTTTTGGCTGTGCAAAAAATTCTCTGACCTCAAATTTGGCCAAACTCAAAAGTCGACTTTGTAACACCGCGCTAAGCTTCTCCAGGCGCACAAATTTTTGTACATTCAAAACGCTGTTGACCGTTAAAAAAAACGTATTCAAATTGGCGTTTCGTCACAAATTTGGGGTCCAAAAAATATTTTTTGACCGATTTCTTGTCCAATTTGGCAAAAACCAGGTCTTTTTGACAAAGTTTAACATTTTCAAGCTATATGGATTCTTTTCAGACTTGTTTCGACCGGTAATACCTAGCGGTGAAATTTAAAAACAATTTTTCCGATAAATCTTTGGACGAAAAGCCAATTTTTCGAGTTCCCTTCGCAATTTGACGTGCAGCGACTCTCCGGATGCACTAGTAACGTGATAATTCAAACATATTATATTTTCCGAACATGTCGAAACTTACGCCTGAAACGCCGCCATAGTGCGCAGAAATTCCTTTAAAAATATTTAAAAACAATTTTTCCGATAAATCTTTGGACGAAACGCCAATTTTTTTTCAATTTGACGTGTGTCGTATTTTTTCGATGTTTTGGAGTGAGAATCTCGGTTGTTTCTGGAAAGCGCAAGCTAGAAACCTCGCATATATATCTTATAAAGAATTTTTCTAAATTTGTGCTTTTTTGATCAAAATTTGTATGTCGCATGTTGAACATTTCCACGGTAAATGGCATTTTCTCACTTTCATAATACGAAAAAAAACAATTTGTCTTTGCTACTCGTAAAAGTCGTACATATTAAGTACCTGCCTATTAATTCTATCCTGTACATATATCTTCTAGCCGTACACCAATTACAAAGCAACGCAAAGAACATCATCTTGCACTTGGCAGAGTGCGAAATGACGACTTGCAAGAGGGGGGGGGGGATCATATGTTGGGACAAAACAAATGGAACAATCGTTTCGGAAGAGAAGAAGAATATAATGTGGTTTGTTTTCGATCATTCTTTGGCGAATGGGCATGCAAAAAGGGATGATCGGCTTTAGCATTGGAAAGGTCGACTTTTAACAAAAAAAAAAAAAAAAAAAAAAAAAATGTTTTTGAAATATTCAGAGTGACAAAGAGTATTATCCTATGTAAATGCGTATAGTTCACTTTGTATTCAGCAATAATTCGATTGGTTTATAAATAGCCCTGGGGGCATATGTCAATTTCTGAAAATTTGAGATGTTGCTTTACAAGACCAGGTATTCAACGAGGCCGAGAGAGCACGCGAAATGCGGAGAGCAGTCAGAAAAAACTCTTTTTGGCCGTATATTTGCTAGTTTTGGGTTGAAAAAGGTGGAAAATTAATCTCTGCGGTATAAAAACGAAGCCTTTTGATACCAATGCCACATTTTTGCCAACTTTCGGCCAAAAATCTCGGCGTTTTTGCAAAGCGCGAGTGAAGAGTCTCGGATACATATTTCCAAGAAACAATTTACCTAAAAAAAAAAAAAAAAAAAAAAAAAAAAAATTAACTACGTGCGACGCACATGTTTTCTTTAAATTTTGCACACATGTCTGACATAGACCACATATCAATTCCTGAAAATTTTAGCTTGCGCTTTGCAGGCGCAGCCAAGATATTTAACGATCTTTGCTGCCGAGAGAGAACGCAAAACGCGGAGAGCGGTCAGAGAGAAAAACTCTTTTAGGCCATATCTTTGCCGATTTTGCGGGGAAAAAATTAATTCTATGTTGAAATATTACTCGCTATGATAGAAATAGGCATGAAACTTTTCAAAGCCAAATTTGCAAAAAAATGTCACATTTTTGCCAACTTTGGATCTAAAAATCTCGGTCGTTTCTGCAAAGCGCAAACTAGGGGTTTAGCATATGTCTTAAAAAAATGATACTAAATTTGTGACAAGTTTCATCAAAATTTGAGCGTCGCACTTGGGATACTTCCCTTGCAAGTGTCGAGTTGAAGCACATGCCTTGTCAAGTAGATCGCAGCCGAATCTTTAGTCTGGAGAATGAATAAATACCATAACCACTTTTTTATTCAACTAAAAAATTTATGAACCCTTATAAAGCTGAGTATATTTAAATAGGTGAAAAAGCAACCCATTCAGCTTCTTGGAGCACCAGAGAACGAAGTCCCGACAGTGAGTTTCCGATTATTCTAATCACCCATATGAATTTGATGCGTAAAGTGCAACGGACTTTTCAGACTTGCAATTTTTAAGCTTGAAGTGAGACGGTCAAATTGAATAAATTTTTTTGATGGAGCCACAAACTTAGACGGATTTTTTTTAACGCACTATGTTGAAAATTACTATGCTTTTTTAAAAATGCGTAGACGTTTTGTCGCGGAGCGCACAGTGCACATTTTTCGCAGTGCATTTGACCCTTTGCACTGTGCAATCGAATTATCGCTGAGCGCATGCGTTTTTTCAACTATGTCGCTGCGGCAACGCCCGGAATTTTGCACAGTGCAAAATGCTTCAAAATGGCCCGCGCACCGTGCAAAAAGACGAAAAATGCACTGTGCGGCGCGACAAAAAGCGACAAAACGTCTAAACGGGTCGGGAGATACGCTGGATTGACGTGGAGGGTAATGTTTCCACAAAAATATCAATTTTTTCCGCACGAAACTGGCAGAGATATGGCAAAAAAGTGTTGTTCTCTCTGATCGCTCTCCATTTTTCGCGTGCTCTCTCGCCCACAAAGTTTGTTGAATATCTCTTGGCGATTTATCGTGCTTTTTGGACAAATTCAGAGCTCTTAGAAGAAAAAAATCATCATTTTCCAATTAAAATTGACTAAAATAACGAAAAAACCGTTTTTTTCCCTGAACGCTCTCCGCGTTTCGCGTACTCTCTAGCCCACAAAGTTTGTTGAATATCTCGGTTGTGCCTGCTAAGCGCGAGCTAAATTTTTTTGGGATAGATATGTGACCTATGCCCTAAATGTGTGCAAAATTTTAACAATATCTGAACGTCGTATTTAGAGTACTTGCCCTGTTAGGAAAACGGCCCAAAAAGGTCTTTAAAACTGTAAAAAATCTCTTTTAAAGCGCGAAACTCCACATGATACTATTTATTTTGCGTCGTAAAATTCGTTTTTTCTTCAGATTTGTCACAGTAAGTCCTCTGAATCTACGTAAAATTCCAGTAAAACCTCGCAATCTACGTAAAACCCCCCATTAAATCGAGCTCCGGCAGCTCATCAACAAACGCTTTGGGGCACAGCCCCAAAATCACTTTTTCGTCTCGTAAATAGCGCCTGCAAAAACCTGCCGCGGTTTCATTGCCTCCGGGGAATTTGCGGGCCGTTCGCGCGCCCTCCCATCTCTTGGCCATCCAAAAGCGTTTACAGAATGGGGCCATGCCGTAAAGTTTTTCTTTGTTTTTTTGGCGACAAAAATTCGGAAGCGCGATGACGTACCTTTACGAGCGAACTCCTGTCCGTACATCATGTTCAAAATGAGCAGACATGGCAACCAGGCCGGGCTTTGGAAATTTTGAAAACTGGCCGGCCCTACCTTTTATCGGGCCGGGCTCGACGTTCTTTTTCGGGCCGAGGCTTTGAGCCCAAGATTTTGAATTTCGGCCCGAAGCCGCGGTTCCGATTTTTTGGCACCGAAACGAAAAATTGCGATGCCAATTTTTTGTGTGGCATTTTGGTTTTCTGCGAAAACAAGATTTTGCTTTCGACAGAAAAGGTGGTTGGGCGGGTTTTCTGTCTAAAGATAAAACAAAATTTTACAACCGGGCCGGGCCGGGCCTGTCAACTTCACCGGGCCGGGCTTCAAAAAAAAAAGAAAAAAAAAAAATTTCGGGCCGGGCTTCATAAATTTTGAAAACGGGCCGGGCCGGGCCTACCTTTTACCGGGCCGGCCCTAGGGCGCTTCGATTTGCCATGTCTGAAAATGAGCATGGCGAATAGAACAAGGAAACCAACGGAATGAGAGATCAATTTTTGGGGTAAAAGAGGGTGTTTTTTCCGAGAAATTGGAGAAAATGGCTAACTTTGGAGCTTTTTTAAAACAAAGTTGGATAATAAGGTGATAAAAACGTTTTTTAATCTCAAAAGTGTATTTCAGAGGCGTCAAAAACTTGCATAGCACTGTGAAAATTTTTAAACAGCAAAAATAATTTGAATCCAAAAATGCTACGCAGCTCGATTTAATGGGCCAGAACAGCTACTTCTGACTTGCGCTTTTTACGGCGTGAAACGAAATGTCAAAAAAGTTTCTGTATGTCCTGCAGCGAAAACAAAGGCGGTAGAGTTGCGAACAGTAAAATAATTATTAGTAAGCATGTAGAATGTCACTATTATTTTTTCCCGCTGTTATTAGTACAGTAGACGAAGAAACTTTTTTTGACATTTCGTTTACACGCCGTAACCAGCGCGATTCAAAAGTAGCTGTACTGTCCGTTTAATGGGAAGTTTTACGTAGATTGGGAGATTTTACTGTTATTTTACGCAGATTAAGAGAACTTACTGTGACAAATCGAAAAAAAACGAATTTTACGACGCAAAATAGTATCATGTGGAGTTTAGCGCTTTGAAAGAGATTTTTTTCAGTTTTAAAGACCTTTTTTGGGCCGTTTTCCTAACAAGGCAAGTGCTCCAAATGCGACGCTCTTATTTTCTTTAAATTTTCCGCACATTTCGAGTATGGGCCACATATCAATTCCTAAAAATTTTAGCTCACGCTTTGCAGGAACAACCGAGATATTCAACAATCTTTGCGGCCGAGAGAGTACGCGAAACGCGGAGAGTGGTCAGGGAGAAAAACAGTTTTTTCGTTATTTTAGTCAATTTTGATTGAAAAATGATGATTTTTTGTTCAAAGAGCTCTGAATTTGCGAAAAAAGCAAGCCATATTGCCAAGAGATATTCAACGATCTTTGTGGGCTAGAGAGCACGCAAAAAGTGGAGAGCAATCAGAGAGAAAAACACTTTTTTGCCATATCTCTGCCAGTGTCGTGCGGAAAAAAATGATTTTTTGCAGAAACATTACCCTCTACTGTAGAAATAAATCTGAAACTTTTCATAAAAAATTTGCATAAAACCGCGCCATTTTTGCCACTTTTCAATCGAAAAATCTTGGTCGTTTCTGCAAAGCGCTAGCTAAAAATCTCGCATATGCCCCGAAAACCAACAAAAAAATATTTGACCATGTTATGTTGTTGAAAAGAAAAAAAAAATTATTCTAATTTCGCGTTAAATTTCGTCAAAAAATCTGAGCGCCGCACTTTGAGCACTTCCCCGGTAAAGTGGAGTGCTCCAAACAGCAGCCTTATCCAAATACCAATCAACAAAACTCCAAGTCCATAAAATACACATAATGGCCATCCTCCTCTTGGTCTTCCGCCTCCCCAAACGAACGCATGAGGATCTCAACAAAAAGAGAGATAATTAAATTGGGTATCAAGTGTGTGTTTAAGCTGAGAATAAAAGGGTTTCAAAAATGTATACATAAAAAGTACACCAACAGTCAAGATTTTTGAACATAATCAGGAACGTAGCCAAAAGGGCAGGGGGGGACCTCCTAGCCAGGGGTCGGCGAAAAAAAATGAAAAGGGGTAAGGGGGGAGTAAGGTAAATTTTTTCCTCCCTTTTTTCCCAGCTAAAAATCGCAAGAACAGAAGTTGAAACGGAATGCCAAGAATGGCGGGAAATTTGTAAATTCCGACACTCAATTTTTTTAAAGTACCAGAACAGCTACTGTTGACTTGCGCTTTTTACGGCGTGTGAAACGAAATGTCAAAAAAGTTTTTTTATGCCCTGCAGCGAAAACAAAGGCGGCAGAGTTGCAAACAGTAAAATAATTATTAGTAAACATGTAGAATGTCACTATTAATTTTTTTTCGCTGCTATTGGTACAGTAGACGAAGAAACTTTTTTGACATTGCGTTTCCACGCCGTGTTCCAAAGTAGCTGTACTGCACGTCAAATCGAAAAATCAAGAGAGATCGTCTTTGACACTTCGCAACACGTGCGAAGAATTTTTTTCCTAGCAGCCGGCTTTTTTTTCGATTAACGTTTATAGCCAGTATTTGAAAGAAAACGGCAAAATAACCATAATAAACTAATTTTTTTCAACAATTTGCGATACTTTTCCGCAAATTCTAATAAGAAATGGCAAATTTAGATACCCAAAAAAATCAATTTTTTTTCGATGTTGCGAAGTGTCAAATTGCCAACTTTAGATTGCCCTTTAAGATTTAACGTACGGCTACTTTTGAATGGCGTTTTTTACGGCGTGGAAACGAAATGTTCAAAACGTTTTGTCGTCTACTGTACCAATATATACTACTCGGCGCTTTTCGATTTGACGTGCGCCGTAAAAAGCGCGCGATTCAAAAGTATTTAGCTGAACCCTTTAAAAGGCTCTTCCGACAAAGGCCAAAAGTCTAATTACGAGGATGATATACATTACCGACCCAACGGACATCCTCGTTAAACTCCCTCAATTAACCAGAACGTTCGACGAATCGACTATAATTAGTTACTAATACACCATGAATACGACCAATATGCCATGAACACTATGTAACTCTGTTGACAGTCTGTTTCATGTTAAATTATAATCGAAAAGGTCCGTACATGTGTGTTCAATGCATACGAATCTCCGTTGATTGGATGTTTTCGGTTCGATGTAAACAGATGCTTACTTAAACGGGCTGTAAATAGGGGATGGGATGGCAAGTACGACAGCGAAAAGTGCAGTAAATCGAATTCGCAGTGCAGGGACCCGATCTTTAAATCATTTAAACTTAAAACAAGATCCGTGGGAGTCAAATCTTCGGATGTTAAAAGACCTTACACATCGAACATGTTCTGTTTTCGGAGTACATCAGAGAAATGGAATCAGAAAATGAAAGTGTACATTTGATATCACCAAAAGTCACCAATGACATCTACAAAGAAACTACTTGTTCGTTTGCAGAGTCGCTACAGTGATCTCAGCGACATGCACGGTGCAAAAAAGTTCAGAGTGCGAGCGACAGCCCAAAAAAAGGCTATTGCACGGTGCAAAAAGCAAAAAATTGCACAGTGCAAAGGGAACTTTTAGGTTTGCACAGTGCATGTCGCGGAAATCGCTTCAGCGATTTCCCCGGACTAGTACGGTGTTCAATAAGCATCCTGAAGATGCTAAAGAAAATCTAAAGCAACTATGATCAATAATCCCTGACCTCTCATACCTTTTGATCTCCTCCGCATTCCCTAATCCAATCAATTTCATGTGCGTATCAAGACAAAAGCCTCGCAAAAAGTCCCATCAAGACCCATTTGGAGGCCTCTCGAAAAACGCCTTGTTTTCCTGCCCTCGAGGCAAATTTGGTTTAGCGGAAAATTGCACAGTGCAAATTGAACTTTTGTTTTTGCACAGTGCTTGTGCATGTCACTCCAGCGACTTTACGGACGGACTACGTAGTAATATAGGTTGAGCAGCTTGCAAATCTCATACAGTCTCAGCGTAGAACAGAACTTTACTATAACGGGACATTTCAATGGCTTAAGTCCATCTCACAGCCGAAAAAGGCTATTGCACGGTGCAAAACGTAAGAAATTGCACAGTGCAACGCGAACTTTTGTTTTTGCACAGTGCATGTCGCAGAAATCTCTCTCCAGCGACATTACGAACATATTAGTTGGAAAGGCCTCCCTTATATACCACATTCCAGGTCATTAGTGCCGGATCTTTGAGCTTTTTGGATCAAAACCTGGTGAACAAAGGATTTTGTTGACACTTTGTCTGAGCTGCTCTTACTATGCCCTTAATTATTAGCGCCGGGACGTCTAAACTATTCGTTTTTAATCTAAAAATGGGATTTTCGGTCATTCCCGGAAAGATGGTAACTAAAAACAAGCAAAAAATAAATTTAGAGGAGGAAGCTATTTTTGAAAATCTGCGGATTCAAATATCGCCGGTCAACGATCGTGAAGCCATGCACTATTCATTTTTCAGAAAATAACTTTATTTTCCAGAGTCTCGTCTAGAAATGCAACTGGAGAAAGTTATACTTACAGGGGGAGTGGTTGAAGGGTAGCAGGGGCGTAATTAGGAAAGGGGAGGGGGCATGGGGGGACCCCTCAGCCAGTGGTCGGCAAAAAAAATGAAAAGCGGGCAAGGGGGAGTAAGGTAAATTTTTGCCTCCCTTTTTTTCCCAGCTGAAAATCGCAAGAACAGAGGTTGAAACGGAATGCCAAGAATGGCGTGAAATTTGTAAATTGCGACGCTCAATTTTTTTAAAGGACCAGAACAACTACTTTTGAATTGCGCTTTTTACGGCGTGGAAACGAAATGTCAAAAAAGTGAAACAAAATGTCAAAAAATTTTTTTATGCCCTGCAGCGAAAATAAAGGCGGCAGAGTTGCAAACAGTAAAATAATTATTAGTAAGGTAATTTTTCCCACAGTAGCTACCCGGTGGTCCTAAAACCTATAAAGTGCGTGGTCATTGGCCGCATTGATTGCACAGTGCATTTTCACTTTATCAGCGCTTGTCGCATCCGCGCAGTAAATTTTCCCAGTTTTGCACGACGAAAACCTCAAAAAAAAAACCTTTTGCACTGTGCAAATGCCGCCGACGCGGCGACGTAGTTGAAACTTGCTTACGTCGCAGCGATTCGTCGGTGCACCGTACAAAAAACCAAGAAAAGGTTAGCACCGTGCACAAAAACCCTCATTTTGCAAGCGACAAATGTCCATGCACCTGGTGAAAACACTAATTTCTTCGCCTTTTGTCGCCGCGCACAGTGCATTCCTCTTCTTTTTGCAC
The DNA here is from genome assembly GCA_025436335.1 of Bursaphelenchus mucronatus. Classification (NCBI taxonomy): domain Eukaryota; kingdom Metazoa; phylum Nematoda; class Chromadorea; order Rhabditida; family Aphelenchoididae; genus Bursaphelenchus; species Bursaphelenchus mucronatus. The sequence continues at coordinate 1,798,896 of CM046360.1, forward strand.
GGTGCGCGGGCTTTTTTTGAATCATTTCGCACTGTGCAAACCTGGGAGGGAAAATTGCGGGCCGGCCCGGCGCGCTTCAAATTTGCTTTATGGCCCGCACAGTAAATTGACATGAAACGGTCGCTCATATCCTTAAATTATTCTTCTGTACCACGCCTTTTAAACAGTGCATAGACTTGTTGTCGCCGCGCACAGTGCATTCCTTTTGCCGCGCACAGTGCATTCTTCTTCTTTTTGCACGGTGCGCGAGTCTTTTTGAGACATTTTTCACTGTGCAACCCTCAAAAATGTCGTTTGCACTGTGCGAAGTTCCGGGCGCCAACGCAGCGACAAAGTTAAAAAAAGCTTGTGCCGCCGCGATATTTCGATTGCACAGTGCAAAAGGTCGAATGCACTGTGAAAAATGTGCACTGTGCGGTGCGCGACAAAAAGTCGACGCACTCTTGGTGTAGTATGTAGTATTGTCGGCTGTCATACTTGCATGCGATTTGCATAACAATCGTATACAATTATTTACGTGCTAGCAGCGTCGTTACGTTATTTTTCAGCCCCATTTCCTGCGTGTTGGTAAATACGAAAACAAGGGACATGAATATATATTATACATAAACGCCGAGTGAATAACATTTGTTTTGGAAGGAAGTCTGCAAATCAGGTCAGTTATTAAGCGGCGAATGGAAGTAAATTGGCTTCGTATGATATAATACTTGCTAAAAAGATGAATATATGAAAAAATATCCGTCTGCCGCGAAAACAATGAGCACTATGTCGCGGGATGGAGCGTGTCGCTGAAGTGAAAAGCGAACTGATTTTACCGCGACACAATTTATTTGTCAATTTGGTCAAAAATTGTGTCAACTGCACTTTTCGGCCATCAGATGCCAATTCGACATGGTTCCCGGGCCGGGCCAAAGCAAATTTGAAACGGAGGCCGGGTTGAGCCTCACCGGCCCCGGAGACATGTCTACATTGGACGGTGAGTAAATAAAAATGGGTAACTCCGATGTGAAATGCGACAACAATTTTTTTTTTTTTTTTTTTCTTTAGGGCCGGCCCGAAATCGGCCCATAATAACTAAAATTCTGCGTTTGGAAGCGAAAATTGGGGTAGTAAACAAGAATAGAGTGTCGAAACCCCATCATACAAACAGAGAAATCATATGCATACAACAACTGTATACGATCATTTTCAAAAGGTTTACAACACTTTTATAACTATTTTTTTCATCCTAACTTAGTAATGTGATATTTACCGGGCGAGTTGATATCGACGGGCCAAGCCGGGCCAACGCAAATTTGCCCGGCCCGGGAGCCATGTCCGGCCCGGAAAAGTTTGGGATGCGATTTGAGGCCGGGCCCGGGAGCCATGTCTAATGCCAATCCAAAAGTAAAAATTGGGAAATGCCCAAGGGCGAACAAAGTTTTTTTTCCGTTTTTTACTTTAATCACGTACATACATAATAAATGGGGGTTGGGAATATCAGTCTGTAGCGAAAATAATGAGTACTACTGTTTTTTAAAAGTGCGTAGACAGTGCACATTTTTCACAGTGCATTTCATTTTTTGCACTATGCAATAAAAATATCGCCGCGGCACAAGCGTTTTTCAACTTTGTCGCTGCGTCGGCGCTCGGGATTTCGCACAGTGCAAACGACACTTTTGAGGGTTGCACAGTGCAAAATGCTTCAAAAAGACCCGCGCACCGTGCAAAAAGAGGAAGAATGCACTGTGCGCGGCAAAAGGAATGCACTGTGCGCGGCGACAAAAAGTCTATGCACTGTTTAAAAGGCGTAGTACAGAAGAATAATTTAAGGATATGAGCGACCGTTTCATGTCAATTTTCTGTGCGGGCCATGAAGCAAATTTGAAGCGCGCCGGGCCGGCCCGCAATTTTCCCTCCCAGCCCTCCACATAAGCCGTACCCCAATTCCAGCGGAAAAGCAATGCGGTTAAACGTAGGGACACGACTTTATTCATGCATATGAGTGTGTCATTTTGACATGATTGGCCGGACAATTGACCAGACTTTGACCAGAACATTGAAAGCAATCAGAAAAAGATTGGAAACAAATGTAGGGAGCAAGTTGCAGTTTGCAGAGGGGAACAAGAATCAGGGGGTAGCTAGGGGGGGGGGGGGCAGGAACCTCCCCCCTTAGCCAGGGGTCGGCAAAAAAAATAAAAATAGGGGGAGTAGAGTAAATTTTTTTACCGATACAGATCGAACTGTGGCCCCCCAAAAAACCTCCCCCCCTCCCCGGACCGACTCCTCAGCTGCGCCCTTGACAAAGATATCGAAACACAGAAAGAAAAAAAATTTTGATGATTTTGAAGAAAATTGTAACCATTTTAAGCACGTCGCCTTCTGAAGTTGGCTTCGCGCGACAAACAATCAGCGGAGTGCGAAACAATAGCGCACTGTGCATTGTTTGCCCTTTTCGAAAGCATTGCACTGCGCGTGCGCATCGCGAATTTTGCTCGTCGCGGCGCGACAAGGTTTTTACGCGACGGCGCACGGTGCGGACATGTCAAGAGTTTTTGGCCCGCCTAGTACGCCGCTGCAAAAGTGCGTAGACTTTTTGTCGCGCCGCACAGTGCATTTTTCCTCTTTTTGCACGGTGCGCGGCATGTCAAATCGAAAAAGAGAGGGAAGTCTTCAAGTTGGCATTTTGTCACAAATTTGGGGGTCCGAAAAATCTTTTCTGATCGATTTCTTGTTCAATTTGACAAAAGTTGACCGTCTTGAAGCTCTCTAAATTTTTTGAGACTAGTTTCGACCGGAAAAATCTGAAGAAAAATTTACAAAATCATTTTTCCGATAAAAAATGCACCGTGCGTGATCGCAGCGCACCGTGAATTTTTTTTTGAAGATAAGAAAAAAAAGACCTTTTTATGGAGGGTTTTAATTTAGCCAGCCTTGCCAAAAGTGTAGTGCCAAAAAAGTGAAAATTACGCATAAAACGGTATAAAAGTAGTTCATCAAATGTCATCGGACTTGAAATTTATGGGTTAAAGGGACAGTACAGCTGCTACGTCTTCTCTAAAGTGCGTAGACTTTTTGTCGCGCCGCACAGTGCAGTTTTCATCTTTTTGCACGGTGCGCGGACCTTTTTGAAGCATTTCGCACTGTGCAAAGCTCAAAAATGCCGTTTGCACAGTGCAAAATTCCAGGCGCCGACGCAACGACATAGTTGAAAAAAGGTTGCCGCGATATTTCGATTGCACAGTGCAAAAGATCAAATGCACAGGGGAAAATGTGCACTGTGCGGCCCGCAACAAAAATCTACGCACTTTCCGAAAAAAAAGATTCCGAGCTGTTTGATGACTTGGAATGTCATCAAAACCAATTTTTATTTTCAAAAATTTGCTTTTTATGGCCCTCCAACTTTCTATTTTTGAAATTGCTCGCAAACGAAAAATATATTTCCACCCGCAGGCCATTAAATGTGGCAGAAAGTGAGCGGTTTGCCTGCTGACACCAGTAAACTCGTGCAAATATTGGCGCCATAACTCCCGTTTCCACATTCAAACTTGTGGCCCCGAATTGGAAAAACAATGGGAATTTGTTTTATGGACAATGCTCAAGGTAATTGCAATTTTTTACAATTACCTGACTTTTTACGCTGTGAATAATTGAAAATTATCTGGAAAAATAGGGGAAAAGAGAGATTTTAGAATTCAAAAAATTAAAATAATATGCAAATTTTGGGAAATTTTTAAATTTGCATAAATTTACATAATTTAGTTTTTGTTTGGAGAAGGACTTCAAGAGGACTTTTTTGAAAAATAGGAACATATTATACTATCAGTCTGTCGGGAAAATGATGTGGATTTGTCGCAGCAAAATTTCGCGTCTCGCCGCAGTCGCGCATCAAATGCCCAAGTGCCGCGAAGCGATGGCGCGCGACTTGAAGGTGCGACAAATCCACATTACTTTCCCGACGGACTCCGTCCGAAACGTCGCTGAGTGATTTTTGGAGTCTTTACTGTGCAAAAAAAAGTCAGGGACAGTCGAAAAAAGCCTATTGCACGGTGAAAAAAGCGAGAAATTGCAGAGTGCAATTTGACACTTTGTTTTCTCACAAGCGACCACTTGCTGATACACTAGCCCATCAATAAAGTCGCTGAAGCGATTTCCGCGACATGCACTGTGCGAAAACAAAATCTCACCTTGCACTGTGCAATTTCTCGCTTTTTGCACCGTGCAATAGGCTTTTTTCGGCTGTCGCTTGCACCCTCACTTTTTTTGCACAGTGCATGTCGCGTAAATCACTCCAGCGACTTTACGGACCGACTAATATAATATTCAATATTTCAAGATTAAAAAACAAATATTTTTGCATAAATTTGCATAATTTTGCTTGAGACAAAAGTAAAAATTTTTAAAGCCCTCCGAACGAATGTTTTGAAAGATTTACGGTTTAGAATATTCAATATCTCAAAATTCAAAACAAAAATTAAATCAAAATTTATATAAATTTTCAAAATTTTTATTGAAATTAAAATTAAGAGTCTCTAACCTCTGCCCTGAAGGCAATTTTGAGCAAAAATTTGCATATTTTTTGAATTTCAAAATAAAAAAAAATTTTGAAATGTTCTCCAAAGAAATTCGAATTCAAAGTACGATGTAAACACCCACAAGAACCCCGCTTATTTAGTCGACCACCATCTACGTATCCAAACAAATGCCAAATGTTGAAATTAACATTTTCTCCCCCCCCCCTCCCCCCCCCCCCCCCCAAAAAAAAATAGCGGCTCCTTTCGTGCTAAAATACGCGCACGCTTCCCACGCTCGATACGAAACGTGGAAACTGTGAAAATTTTTCATAAATAGTGCGCGCTTCCGGCCACCCCTCTAACGAGCGCAATTTGTGAACGTCAAAGAGAATTAACTCGGAAACATTGGGCAGAGGGCGGAGGATGAAGAAGATGCTCGAAAAAATTAAAATAAAGCGAAAACGGTTGGTACATAAGCGTGAGAGAAATGTTAAAAAATGTGCGATAACAGAAAAAAAAAATTTTTTTTAGAATTTTTTTTGAAAAATAATTTTTTTTTTAAATTTCGCGAAAATGCTTTTTCAAAGCCCAATTTTAATCGCTGAAAATTTTAGCTTTCGCTTTGCAGGCGCAGCGGAGATATTCAACGACCTTTGCTGCCGAGAGAGTACGCGAAATGCGGAGAGCGGTCAGAGAGTAAAAACAAATTTTGCCCATATCTTTGCCTTCTCCGTTAATTCGCAGAGAAAAAGACGGTCGATAGTAGAAGAAGCTATAAAACGACGAAAAGACTTTCTTTTTAGTCTAAAAATTTTATCCATGCATGCCACTTGTAAATTCCTAAAAAGTTTAGCTTTTGCTTTGCAGGGACAGCCGAGATATTCAACGACCTTTACTTCCGAGAGAGTACGCGAAATGCGGAGAGCGGTCAGAGGAAAACAGTTTTTTTTCGTTGTTTTAGTCAATTTTAATCGGAAAATGATGATTTTTTTCTTCAAAAAGCTCTGAATTTGACAAAAAAAAACTTTTTACCATATTTCGACCAAAAAATCCCGTTTGTTTGTGCAAAACGTGGGCTAGGTGTCTCGCATGAGTCTTCGAAAAAATTAAAATTATCAAAACTTGTCCTAATTTTAGTCCTTCGGAGATATTCAACGATCTTTGCGGCCGAGAGAGTACGAGAAACGTGGAGAGCGGTCAGAGAGAAAACGCTTTTTGGCCATATCTCAGCCAGTTTTGAGTGGAAAAAGTTGATTTTTTGTGGAAATATTACCCTCTACGATAGAAATAAGGTTGAAACTTTTTATGCCAAAAAAATTCGCAACAAAATGTAAAATTTTTGCCATATTTCGACGTAAAAATGTCGGTCTTTTCTGCAAAACGCGCGCTAAAAATATTGCATTCGATTTGGGCCTTAATTTTAACAAAGTTTCGATAAAATTTATCGTATGCGTCCTTGGGACGTACTATTAATAAATATATGAAATAAAATATTTTGTCATAAAAATGTAATTCGGAGGCAAAAGTTTGAACTTATTATTCAAAAAAATAGTCAAAAAAAGTCCGGATGTCCACTTTCCTCCGAAAAAGTCGATAGTAGGAATTTGTTTTTGAACGCTTCCCCCATTTCGTTTATCCTAATTGCATTTTGGTGCCAAATTTCGCAGATCCAACAGCGCACACGAAAGTGGATCGTAATTGCTCTTTGGATTAAACACAAATTTCAAAGGAAAACCAAAAAAATAACAAAAAAAAAATTTTTTTAACTACGTGCGACGCACATATTTTCTTTAAATTTTGCACACCCGTCGGGCCTTTGTCACATATCAATTGCTAAAAATTCTAGCTTCCGCGTTGCAGGGAGAGCCGAGATATTCAACGATCTTTGCGACCGAGAGAGTACGCGAAACGTGGAGAGCGGTTAGAGAGAAGAATGCTTTTTGGCCATACATCGGTCAATTTCGGTCAAAAAAATTGTTTTTTTGTCGAAACATTGTCTTCTACGGTAGGAATAGACATGAAACTTTTTATTCCAAAATAATTTACAGTTTTTTAACTGCCTAAAAAAAGAAAAAGTGCGACGCTCAAATTTTCTTTAGTTTCAACACACACGTCGGAAATATTCCACATACAAATTCTTCAAAATTTTAGCCTGTGCTTTGCGGGCACAACCGAGATATTCAACGAACTTTGCGGGCGAGAGAGTAGGCGAAATGCGGAGAGCGGTCAGAGAGGAAAACACTTTTTGTCCATATCTTTGCCAGTTTCACATGGAAAAAGTGTATTTTTTGTGAAAACATTACTCACTGTGATAGCAATAGGTGTGAATCTTTTATGCCAAAATTCACAATCTTTGCGGGCGAGAGAGTAGGCGAAATGCGGAGAGCGGTCAGAGAGGAAAACAGTTTTTGTCCAAATCTTTGCCAGTTTCGCATGGAAAAAGTGGATTTTTTGAGTTTTTTGTGGAAACATTACCCACTGCGATAGAAATAGGCATGAAACTTTTCATACCTAAAATTCGCAAAAAAGATGCCAAATTTTTGTCAACTTTTGATCTAAAAATCAGTTGTTTCTGCAAAGCGCGCGTTAGAAATCTCGCATATGTCTTCGAAAAGAAATAATTCTAAATTTGTGCCAAGTTTCATCAAAATTTGAGCGTCGCACATTGAGTACTTCACTTGTAGAAAAAAAAATTTTTTTTATTTTAATTTTACTCTTCACAGATTCCAAAATTTAGACTCCAAACCCCTCCAGACATTTGTTTTTTGCCCTTCGAAACCCCGAGGTCCAAGTCTTTGGACCCCACCTTTTCGGATTCAAAGATTTGAAGGCCCCGCTAATTCGGCGGAATTCCATGGCCTTTGACATAAACAGAAACATCGCTGGTGACATCAACTTCATTTTTCGGCTCGTTCAAAGACGCCACTTGTAATATCAGACCAAATATGGTCACTCTTCCTTTCATATTCGTGGAGTTCTTTGGTCTTTGGGCTGGTAAACAAAACATGGATTGAGCCATGTGAGGGAATTGGATAAATGGCGTCAAATAAGGTCAAATTTTTCAATTAAAACCTTCGGAAATGTAGAGGACTCTGATAAAATTAATTTTGAATTAAACACAGTAAGTAGGTACCGCACATCAAATCGAAAAACAAGACAGACGGAAGTCCTCAAATTGGCGATTCGTCTTTGACACTTCGCAACACTATTTTCTTGATTTACGTTTATAGCCAGTATTTAAAAGAAAACGGCAAAATAACTGCCATACCACAATAAAATGATTTTTCCAACAATTTGCGATACTTTTTAGCAAATTCCAACAAGAAATGGCAAATTTAGATACCCAAAAAATTACTTTTTTTCAATGTTGCCAAGTGCCAAAGACGAATCGCCAACTTGAAGACTTCCCTTATCGATGTGACGTGCGACGTTCTCGCTTTCTACGCAAGTTTTAGCACCGTCTCATCAATCGCCCCAACGTAATTTTTCCAGCAGCGCTGCTGCGTGCATTCGCACAGTGCAGACGTTTTTAAAATTGGCACTGTGCGAAAAACAGCAAAATTCACGGTGCACGTCAAATCAAAAAATCAAGACAGAGGAAAGTCTTCAAGTTGGCGATTCGTCTTTGACACTTTGCAACATGTGCGAAAAATTATTTTTCTAGCTGCCGCCTTTTTTCTTGATTTAGGTTTATAGCCAGTATTTGACGGAAAACATCAAAATAACTTCGAAACCACAATAAAATAATTTTTCCAACAATTTGCCGTACTTTTCAGCAAATTCTAACAAAAAATGGCAAATTTAGATACCCAAAAAATGACTTTTTTTTCAATGTTGCCAAGTGTCAAAGACGAATCGCCAACGAAAAAGTCTCACGAATTCTTGCGCCGACTAGTATAAAGATCGAGTACAACGACATACTTTTAAATATTATAGCACTTTTTTACGGCTTCTCAAAGAAGAACAGCCAAAAATGTTTTTAATGTCCTGCCGCGATAACAAAGTCGGCAAAATTGTGAACAGTAAAATAATTATTAGTCAGCATGTAGAATGTCACCATTATTTTTTTCGTTGTTATTGGTACAGTAGACGATGAAACTTTTTGGACATTTCGTTTCCACGCCGTAAAAACCGCGATTCAAAAGTAGCTGTACTGTCGCTTTAATACTCATTGCCTTATTTGTATCGTATTTTAAAGCTCTTTTTATATATATATACAACTTTCCTATTACGTCAAATGAAACTTTTTGGACATTTTGCACCGTGCAATAGGCTTTTTTTGGCTGTCGCTCGTACCCTGACTTTTTTCGCACAGTGCAACCATCAAAAATCGCTTCAGCGACGTTACGAACGGAGTAGCAAAATCAGCATCCCCGCCAACCCCGTTAAAAGTCGGTTCGAAATTTGTCAGAGAGTCGTTTCGAAGAAAGTCACGCCGTCTGTAACAAAACGTTCCGCGTTAAAAATTTTTCCCATTCTTCCGACAACGGCATAGCGTTTAAGGCGTTTTTAATAGCGCCGATTTGCCGCCCCCGTTTGCGACAAAAATAAATTGTCTTTGACGAGAATTGTAGTGTAAAAATTGCCCATTCGAACGTCGCGTGCGCAAAAACAGAGTTAACGCGAATGAATAGCAACCCGAGTGAAGGGGGGTTCGCGAGTTAACCCGCAACACGTGCCCTGCCCGGATGGAAGGGCCAAAGTCCGCCGCTTTGGCCAATTATTTCGAGGAGAGGTGGGCCCAGGTGCACTTCGATTAGGGCCCAAAGGGGAAGACGCCTTCGTGAAGGCCCTTGAAAAGTCGGTTCCCTGAAACTGGCTACAGTAAAATGCGGATGCAAAGGAGGGAAAGGTCGAGAGGGGCAAGCGTAACAAAAGTTGAAGAGAAGAAATCGGGGATTAGAGATGAAGAAACCAGTGGAGCAAAAGCAGTTCCGAGTCTAATTTTAGTATCCGTCTGTAGCGAAAATCATGAGCATCGTCGCATCTCGGAATCGCGCATCATTTGCGACGCGACTCCACAGATTTGCTGCGACAAGTGCTCGTTATTTTCGCTACAGACTGATAGTCCATTCTTAAAGTCGCTGGAGCAAGTTCACGTTTTTGTGAAGCCGGCATCTTTTTTAACAATTCGAGCGGTTCCCCCTGAGGGCAACCAGCGCAAATTGCCGCAACTGCGAGGAGACGCATTTCTCGGGTTCCTTGACTTTTTCCTCTACCGTAATTTTGGGCTATTTGCGCTTTTTTGTAAAAGGATCCGTCCATAATGTCGCTACAGTGATTTCGGCGTCATGCACTGTGCGAAAACAAAAGTTTGCTCTGCACTGTGCAATTTTTTGCTTTTTACACCGTGCAATCCGCTTTTGTGGGCTGAGAAGATCATCAAGTTTTACTAAAAAGCAAATGTCCAAAGTGCGAAGTTCGGATGTTTTTTGAATTTTGCATTCATATCAAGTATATGTAGACCAAATATCAACTACGAACAATTTTAGTTTGCGCTTTGCAGCCGCAGCCGAGATATTCAACGATCTTTGCGGCCGAGAGAGTACGCAAAACGCGGAGAGCGGTGAGACAAAACGCACTGTCTTTGTCGTTCAACGGACCACAATTTTTTACACGGAATTAAAACTTGTTACTCTCTCTAGCAGCACTTTACATAAGGAGTCCAGAGATCTTAGTCTAATTTTGGCTCCTTAACAAGGCGATCATCATCAAATTCTGTTTTCAAGAGAAATGTTTGATTGTTTGGCAAAAAACTTTTTTTTAGTCCGTCCGCAAAGCCGCTGGGGTAATTTGTGGCGTCTGCACTGTGCAAAAAAAAGTCAGGGGGCAAGCGACAGCCGAAAAAAGCTTAGGGGCGTAGCTAGGGGAAGGGAGGGCATAGGGGGTAGTCCCCCCTGCCAGGAGTCGTAAAAAAACGAAAAAGGGGGTAAGGGGGGAGTAAGATAATTTATTTTCGTTTAGTTTAAGCGTCATTTTAATACATACTAGTCGGTCCGTAAAGTCGCTGGAGTGATTTCGGCGACGTGCACTGTGCAAAAAAAGTCTGGGTGCGGCGACAGTCGAAAAAAGCCTATTGCACTGTGCAAAATGCGAGAAATTGCACAGTGCAAAGTTAACTTTTGTTTTCGCACTGTGCATGTCGCAGAAATCACTCCAGCAACTTTACGGACGGTCTAGTATGTACGACAAATGATTTTTCAGGCTTTGATGACTATAAAATAATTTTTTAATTTTTTTAAATATTTTTTTATACTTATGGTACGAACAAGGGAAATGTTCGAAGTGCGACGCACAGATTTTATTTGAATTTTGCACACATTTTGGGCATGGGCCAATTATCAATCCTTGAAAATTTTAGCTTACGTTTTGCAAGCGCAGCCGAGATATTCAACGATCTTTTGCGGCCGAGAGAGTAGGCGAAATGCGGAGAGCGGGCAAGAAAAGCACTAGCAAGCCTAACCGGGCCAGAGGCAAAAACCTTGAAACATTTTGACGCCAACACTGCGACATTGTATAGCCAAAGGCTCAAAAAGACCCTCAAAGAAACCTTTCGCTAACGTCAAAGTCGTAAACCTTTGAACTTGACGGAATGGCTGCACTTCCACGAGAACGCATTGCCCTTTCCTTGTGCCAGTGCCTTTGGGAGAAATAAAATTCAACGACTTTTTTTTGATTTACGTCAAACGACGGTAAACATTTTGAAACTTGCAAAATTAAAAAAAGTTTTGGCAACGAAAAGTCCAAGAGATTAATGGCGATTACTGCTATCAAATACGAAAGTCATGATGACAAAAGTGATAAAAAATCAAATTTTAACAAGTTCTTTAGTACCACCAGTATTTGCATAAAGTGCGTAGAATTTTTTTGCCGTTTATCGCCGACGCACAGTGCATTTTACCCTTTTTTCCTCTATTTGTCGCTCACGCACCGTGCATTTTGCTGTTTTTCGCACAGTGCAAACTCAAAAAGCGGTCTGCACTGTGCGAACACTTCAGCAAACCCGCGGCGACGCCGTTGGGAGAAGCTGACGTCGCAGCGATATTTTGACGCACGGTGCGAAAAGTGCGTAAAAACGCCGAATGCGCTGCGCCGGCGCCAGCGATTTGCACAGTGCAAAAGGCTTTTTTCGGAGGTTTGCACTGTGCGAAAAGAATGAAAATGCACGGTGCGTGAGCGACAAATAGGGAAAAAGTGCAAAATGCACTTTGCAGTCACGTTCGTTTCGCACTGTGCAATTTCACCTTTTTTGCACCGTGCGATAGGCTTTTTTTCGGCTGTCGCTCGCACTCCGACGTTTTTTGCACAGTGCAAACGCCAAAAATCGCTTCAGCAACTTTCCGGACGGACTAGTCGCCCTTGATCTTCGACATTCATTTGTAGCGCAAAACAAATAATTGCAGGATGTGAAACCGCCTCAGGGAACAATAAAATGACGGTAATGGGCAGGAAACGCCAGCCGACATGTAAATTGTCGTGTAATTAGAGTTGGGGCAGAACACGACGTTTCAATTTGGCGCACGTTTTGGAGAACTCGATCTTTGGACATCACATGCCTAGTGTAATATAAACATCGTCGGGAAAATAAAAATTCAGATCAGAATTGACATATAAATCCAAAATTCCAGATGTACACCCCTTGACAATGTCACTGCAAAGATTTACAACGCCTGAAAAAAACTTTTTAGCAGTCATTTTGCAAGACTTGCGCAGAAAAAAAATTTTTAAACAGTCAGAACAGCTACTTTTGAACTGCGCGTTCGCATTTTGCCAAAATGTTCAGCTCGCACTTGCAGAGAAACATTCAACGGTCTTTGCCGCCGAGAGAGCACGCAAAATGCAGAGAACGGTCAGAGAAAAACCTATTTTTTAGCCATGTCTCCGCCAATTTCGCGCTGATAAGGGCCAGTACAACTACCTTTGAATTGCGCTTTTTACGGAGTGTGAAACGAAATGTCAAAAAAGTTTTTTATGTCCTGCAGCGAACAAAAAGGTGGCAGAGTTGCAAACAGTAAAACAATTATTAGTAAGCATGTAGAATGTCACCATTATTTTTTGGCACAATAGACAAAGCTCTACGCCCCTTTACAAAAAAGAGACATAGAGTCGCAAAGATAGTTCAACGTCGCACTCTTTCCCTGCAAAACCTACGTCAAATCGAAAAGGTACAGTAGACAAAGGAACTTTTTGGACATTTCGCTCCCACGCCGCACGTCAAATCGAAAAAGCAAGGCAGAGGGAAGTCTTCAAGTTGGCGATTCGTCTTTGACACTTTGCAACAAAAAAAAAAATAATTTTCCTTGCTGCCGCCTTTTTTCTTTTAACGTTTATAGCCAGTATTTGGCGGAAAATGGCAAAATAACTTCCAAAACATAATAAAATAATTTTTTCCAACAATTTGCAATACTTTTCAGCAAATTCTAACAAGAAATGGCAAATTTAGATACCCAAAAAATTACTTTTTTCAATGTTGCCAAGTGTCAAAGACGAATCGCCAACTTGAAGACTTCCCTTTTCGATTTAACGCCGTAAAAAGCGCGATTCAAAAGTAGTTGTACTGTCCCTTTTAAACCCCATCAAAACAAAATTTTAAGGAAAAACAAAACTTTCAAGTTGATATGTAGCGAAAATAGTAAATCGTATTCGAGACGCGGAGGGGTTGGGCTAAATTTGGCCCAAAATAATTGAAAAATATTTCCCCGAAAATGGTTTTTCTGGAGGAGTTTGTTTCCAAATTGAGCTTCTGGAAGAAGTTTTTCGGCGTTTCGTAAACGTTCCGAGGATTGGGCTCGAGGATGATTTGATTGAGAAATTGGGCAAGGGCAAAACAAACATGGCGATTTTGAGATGGGAGATATCTTGCGACTGTTTGGGAGAAATTTGTAAAGAAAGGGGCATGGATAATATAAAGAGTGGTCAAATCATTACTCAACGGGCTTGATTACAATTTTTTATCCCTCTAGGGAACTTAATCTTCCACATAAAAGCCAGAAATCGCAAGAACAGAGGTTGAAACGGAATGCCAAAAATGGCGGGAAATTTTAAATTTAAATTTTTTGTTTGGAAAATTAGTCAAATGTAAAATTCATGGTCTATGAAGCATTTAATATAATTTTTTATCAATTTTGGACTTTAAAATGGAGAGTTTTTAACCAATTATATTACACTTGACTTCAAGTATGACAACTCACATAGAATTGGTATTTTTTTACAAAAATTGCAAAAAAAATGCTTTCAAATTGCTATGGAAGGACGTGATATTCCCTGTACCGTCTCCCATATTGTTACTTACCCCTAATTTTGACTATTCCCCCCTGCAAACGACCCCAAAGTGCAAGGCGGCACCCGAATAAACACCATCCAAAATAAACGTCAATATTTACATGACCGACTCTCCAAAAACGAAAAATACGTTCAGCACGTGAGACGGCCAACTCCTTGCACACTGCGCTCAACCCCCAAGCAATAGTTTAATTAAAATAAAATAGCGGAAATCAAAGTTTCTTGGAGGGCGCATAAATTCTTTCGAATAAAAATTTAATTCCAACCAAGTGGATGCAAGAAAGAGTTTCAAAACCCAAAATATTTTGGAGAAAATGCCAGCGGCAATTCGACGATCAGTTTTGTTGTGTTTTGCGGCGGTCAAAATAAGGGAGAGTTACAACGGAAAAAAGTGGGGTAAATCAGTTTTCTAATGCTAGCTAGTATAATATGTATTTCCCTAACGTGCATAGACTTTTGATCGCTAGGCAAAAAAATGCATTTTCCATAATGCTTTTCACCGTTTTAGCGCAAGTTGTCGCACCGTCACATCAATCGCCGTGACGTAAGCTCTCCTTAAGTCATTGCGCCGCTGCGGACATTTGCACAGTGCAGATCACTTTTTCAAGTTTGCACTGTGCGGCTTTGACACATTAAACGGGGGCCTATTAATTGAACAGAGAGGAAACAGCGGATCGTATTTCCATAAAGTGCGTAGAGTTTTTATCGCTAGTCCAAAAAATGCCCTTCGCACAGTGCATCTCACCTTTTTGCGCATCAATCGCCGCGACGTCACTTTTTTTTTCAATTTCGCTATTGCGTCCATTTGCACCGTGCAGACCGCTTTTCAAGTCGGCACTGTGCGAAAAACAGCAAAATGCACAGTGCGTGAGCGACAAATAGGGGAAAAGGCGGAATGCACTGTGCGCCGGTGATACAACGCTAAAAAAGTCTATTAGTAGTACTCGCCGCGACCTAAGCTCTCTTTAAATAATTGCGCCGCTGCGGACATTTGCACCGTGCAGACCGCATTTCAAGTTGGCACTGTGCGAAAAACAGCAAAATGCACGGTGCGTGAGCGACAAATCGGAAACGACCCAAAACGGGTTTGCATGTTTTTGCACAGTGCAGTCGGCGTCGCGAAGCGCCTTTGCGCGACAAACAACCGGCGGCAGACACGGCAAGGGGGCCGGGCTTTGGAAATTTTGAAAAGGGCCGGGCCGGGCCCAACTCTAAACGGGCCGGGCTGAGGGCCTATCTTTTTTTTGGGCCCCCTCGGCCCGGCCCTTTTTTCAAAAAAAAAAAAAAAAATTTGTCTTGCAACGAAAAATTTAGGTGCCAAAGTTTTTTTGGCATTTTGTTGTAACTTTTTTCGCAAAAAAAATTTTTTGACTACGGTTGTTTAAAGTTTCTCTTCCTTTCTCAAGGATTTCGACGATGGATTTGACAGTCGAGCAGCCCATCTGAAGTATTTTATTCACTCTTATGACATGAATACCTGTGGTTCGATTTTTCGACCTTTAAAAAAATCAAATAAATATCAAAATTTGGGACAAAAAATTTCAGGTTCTGATTATCATTTCCGAATCTTCAAATTTTTGATGCTTTTCAGCTTTTTGCATATATTTCCAATATCTGAACATTTTTTTCGCCGAAAGACAAATCATGGATAATATCAAAAAAAAAACAACAATATCTTGGGTATGGGTTGATCGATTTTTAAATTTTAAAACGTTTTTGGACTAATTCGAGTACTGCGAACAACGTCATGATGTTAGTTTAAAGTAAAAACTTTAAACAAAAAAAAGGGCCGGGGCCGGGCCGGGCCCAAGATACCCCGGGGCCGGGTCGGGCCGGGCTTGGGAAATTTTGAAAAGGGCCGGGCCGGGCTCAACTTTTTTTTAAGCCCGTTTTGCCATGTCTGAATCCAACAATCACGACAATACTATTTATCCGTCTCCTCTACAATAATACAACACAAGGCCTAATCGAGCGGCCACAAATCTAATCACCGACGCTTCTTCTGGCTCCGTGGACCAACCGTCCCTACAGGCCACTTCTTTCAATTGTCCCAATCCTAATTCTGTCTCTTCCCTCTGTCCTAATCCTTTCTTCGGTGGCCAATTGCGGAACGCCAAGATCAGGGAACTCTTCGTGGCAAGACGCGAGTGCACTTCAAGTGTCGCCAGCTCGGCTTTGGTCCCATTCGGCCCGCGAGAAAAAGTCTACGCACTTTTGAAAAAAAAAACCATAATAGTTTCTCAAATTGCTATGCTTTTGATTGGCTGATCATTTCCCCTGTAAGTTTCATCAAAAACCTTTACATTCCGTCCACTTTTTTCACTTTTTCTGCAAAATTATTGACAGACTTCAACAAGCACTTATTAATACCCTTACAAATCAAAATTCTGCCTAGCCGTGCCGTTTTTCCCCACGCTTCCGCATCTAATATTAATGGAAAGTGTGCCAAGTTTGAGAAGGAATTACCCGAATCCCCCCTTTTCTACATCCTGCCCTCTCCTTCCGTGAGAGTCGGTATTTGGCAATCGGAGGGCCAAAAATAGTGACGTCTGATGGCCATATCGCAACGACAAGTGACAGATATCCAGTGAAGACGTTGCTTTTCCACGAATATTCAGGATAACTCAATTTTTCTGCAAATTCAATAATGTTTGGTTGATTAATATCATCGTATCTTGATGTTTGTTGAGAGCAAAGTTTGAGGAAGTCATGGAAAATTGCAGTGTTTACTTGGAATTCATTTACAATATGTTAGATGTCAAATAAGGAAAGTGTTTCAAGTGAGGGCATTCAGAGTTCCTTTTGTCTTATTTTCGAGAGAGCACGCAAAATGAGGAGAGTCGGTTAGACGAAAAGCGAGTTTTGCTCGTAAATCTTTTGTTTTCGCTCGGAAAAATCAAATATTCCGCAGAAAAACTGTACTTGTCCGTCCGGAAAAGTCGCTGAAGTGAGTTTCGCGACATGCACTGTGCAAAAAAACTCAGGGTGCGAGCGACAGCCGAAAACAGCCTATTGCACGGTGCGAAAAGTAAGAAATTGCACAGTGCCAAGTGAAATTTTGTTCTCGCACAGTGCATGTCGCGGAAATCACTTCAGCGACTTTTGCGGACCGTCTATCAGTCTGTCGGGGAAATAATGAGCACAGTGTCGCCGCGCCGATCGCGTCGCCGAAGTTAAAAACAATTTGATTTTGCCGTGACACAGTGCATTTTCTCGGCGGCGATGCGGTTCTTGATGCGACAAAGTGCTCATTATTTCCCCGACAGACTGATATGAAAACACCAATAGGTTTTTTTCGGCTGTCGCTTGCACCCTAAATTTTTTTTCACAGTGCATGTCGCTCAAATCACATAAGTGCTCATTATTTTCCCGACGGACTGATAATACTAGTCGGCGCAAGAATTCGTGAGGATTTTTTGCAGTGCATGTCGCCGAAATCACACTAGCGACTTTCCGGACGGACTAGTTAGAATAATTCAAGATTCCTTGCCGCTTTTCTGACATTGCTGAGATTTTTTTATCGCAAGCCAAAAATCGCAAAAAAAGGGAATTTTTGGTTCAAAAAATCTCAATGATTTTCGGCTACAGAGTAATCTCCCATGTTTCTTATGCATAAATCAATGCTCTAAATTTGAGCCAAGCCCCTTCCAATTCTGTTTGCCCCACGTGAATAACTTCCCTTATAAGATTAGTGTTAAAAAAACGTAATTACAAAGGTACCCGAGATCAAATGTCTAGAGATCGCGTCCGGGATTTGCGAGTAAATCCCCGTCTTCGCTGCTTTTCATCCCACTGCTGGCCAATAAATCATCATCGGCGCCGAGAACGAACTTCTCAGTCACCGGCGCTGATTTGTCCGCATCTTTTGGGCCGTTTGCTTTTAGGTTGAGGAGGTCCGAGTCCTCGTCGGTTTCTGATGCTGCCTTGATGACGGAACGCACTGTTGTTGCTATTGGCGCTGAAATATTTGGTATTGAACATTTTTTCATTTTTTTCAATGAGCTTGCCATCTTTTTCCGTCCATAAAGTCGCTCGAGTGATTTCCGCGACATGCACTGTGCGACTAGCCGGCACAAGAATTCGTGAGACTTTCTTGCACCCTGCGGGTATGTATCCGTTCGTTGCTTAAAAAAAAGCGACAAAACTCTGCACTGTGCAGAAGAGAAAAAAAAGCACCGTGCAAACGAATAAATTGCACAGTGCAAAATACAAAATTTCCCTTTGCACTGTGCAATTTCTTGTTTTTTGCACCGTGCAAAAGACTTTTTTCGACTGTCGTTCGCACCCTGACCTTTTTTGCACAGTGCAAACGCCAAGATTAACGCCAGCGACTTTACGCACGGAGTAATGACAAGAGTTGACAAAAAAATGCGCTAACAAGGATGGTCCACGTCAAATCGGAAAAGCAAAAGAGAGAGAACTCTTCAAATTGGCACTTTGTCACAAAGATGGGGTCCAAAAAATGTTTTTTGACCAATTTGTCCAATTTGGTAAAAACCAGGTCTTTTTTGACAAAGTTTACCATTTCAAAGCTATATGCATTCTTTTCAGACTTGTTTTGACCGGTAATAATTTGCGGTAAAATTTAAAAATAATTTTTTCGATAAATTTTAAGACAAAAAGCCAATTTGAAGGGGTCCAAACAATCTTTTCTGGTCGATTTCTTGTCCAATTTGGCAAAACCCGGTCGTTTTTGGCAAAAGTTGACCATTTTCAAGCTCTCTGAATTTTTTGAAACTTATTTTGATCGGAAAAATTTGAAGAAAAATTTACAAAATAATTTTTCCGATAAATCTTTGGACGAAAAGCCAAATTGAACAGTTCTCTCCTCGATTTGATACCTCAAGGAAAAATTATTCTAAATTTATATCAAGTTTCATCAAAGTGTGAGCTTAGCACTTGGAATACTTCGCTTGTTAACAATCTTGAGAATTTCTTCAATTTTCAAGCTGAAAATATTGTCAATGCCTTCTATATGAAGCCTCTTATAAATTTGTAACCAGTTGTCATCAAAAAATGCCTTGCAAAGATTGCCCAGTCACCTTATTTAGTTACAACTTCACTTACGATCTTTCATCGGTTGATCCTTTTGAATAATATCAATAATAGGGCGATAAATCTCATCGGGCGCTCTCAAGCCCCACAAAAAGTCGTTGTGATTGAAGTCGGACAATTTGTTCACCTCCGCGACGGTATCTTTCCGCAGTTTTGGAAGCAAATATCCTTCCACATCCTTCTCTGTCGCCAGCCAATCACTCCCACTGTAGTAGAGATAGATTGGGACTCCGCTGATCCGCCGGAGATCGTATTCAATTGGGACCACCTGAAATTGCGTTGACCAGTCTTCAGCGACATACTACTCGGGCCATAAGGTCCCGACAATTTTATCGCCAATGTCGGGCGCGAAAATTGGAGTGCGGTCGCGAAAAAGTGCATGTCGCTTGGGTAAAAACGGGAAATCGCCGCGACGGCCGCGAAAATTTGAGAAAAAAGCACTGTGCAAAATTGTTGGGACTTTATGGCGCGAGTAGTACTACTCTGAACGTCAAGCCGAAAAAGCGAGACAGAGGGAAGTCTTCAAGTTGGCGATTCGTCTTTGACACTTCGCAACACGTGCGAAAAATGATTTTCCTAGCTGCCGCCTTTTTTCTTTATTAACGTTTATAGCCAGTATTTGACGGAAAACGGCAAAATAACTTGTAAACCACAATAAAATAATTTTCCCAACAGTTTGCAATACTTTTCAGCAAATTCTAACAAGAAATGGCAAATTTAGGTACCCAAAAAATTAATTTTCTTCGATGTTGCGAAGTGTCAAAGACGAATCGCCCACTTGAAGACTTCCTTCTGCCTTGCTTTTTCGATTTGACGTGCAGAGTAGTACTATTCGCGCTATAAAGTCCTAACAATTTTTTTTGGATGTCGCTCGCACTGACCTTTTATTGCACAGTGCGTGTTAAATTTGAATTTCGCTTTAACGACTTTTAAGACGAAATGTCACAGAATTTTTTGCTCTCCCACGCCCTCGAAAGAAGTACAGATAATTTTAAAACCGTTCAGGATGTGTTTAACAAAATCTAATTGACTATCTTGAACTATTTTCAATTGCATTTTCCGTTAAGGGACAGTAAAAAATTCTGTGACATTTCGTCACAGATTTCAAGCGTAGTTGCCTTGATTTCTAAAAATAAACAGAAATTACCATGCCGTAATGTTTCATGTTCTCGTCCATTCCATAGTCATACGCCAGAAGGCTTTTATGTCGGACCATTTGACAGTAATGCAAGATGTTTCGAATGGAAGTCCCAGCCGGATTGTGGGCCAAGTAGATCCCAATTCGGGTCTGGAATTTGTAAAATACGCTATGGATCAATGGGTGGTCGTAGTCACATCAAACACAACAAAATCTACGTAGCAAATTTTTTTAAACTTAGTCTTACAGTAAGAGTAAATTTTCTAATAAGGGAAGGTATAAAAACGATCATGCCAAAAAAGAGTGGTCAAATCCTTACTCAACGGGCTTGATTATTATTTTTTTATCCCTCTGGGGCACTTTATTTTCCATTTAAAACCCAAAACCCGCAAAAACAGAAGTTGAAACAGAATGCCAAAAAAAGCGGGGAATTTGTAAATTTGAATTTCTTGGTTGAAAAATAAGTCAATTAACAAGTCAATAGGTCAAACGCTCAATTTTTTTATAGGGCCAGAACAACTACTTTTGAGTTGCGACTTTTACGGCGTGTGAAACGAAATGTCAAAGACGTTTTTTTACGTCCTGCAGCGAAAACAGAGGCGGCATAGTTGCAAACACTAAAATAATTATTAGTAAACATGTAGAACGTCACCATTATTTTTTCCGTTGTTATTGGTACAGTAGACAAAGGAAAGTTTTGTGACATTTCGTTTCCTCCCGTAAACAGCGCGATTCAAAAGTAGCTGTACAGTTTGTAAAGTTTTGCATACACGTCGAGACTAGACTAAATGTCATCTCCGAAAAAATTTTGGAGATGACATTTAGTCTTGCGCTTTGCAGGCGAAGCCGAGATACTCAACGATCTTTTGTGCCGAGAAAGTACGAAAACGGAGGAGAGCTGTCAGAGAGAAAACTTTTTGGCTATAGCTTTCCCATTTTTGTGCGGAAAAAATTGATTTTATCGGCGAAATGTCGCCCTTCCTTGTCGAAATGAGATTGAAAGTTTTTCAGAAGTAAGGACACAAAAATGTGATCAACCCTCGACTTAACAATCTCGATTGTTTCTGCAAAGCGCGAGCTAGAAGTAAACCACGGAAAAAATAATGATGATTCTACATGCTTACTAGTAATTATTTTACTGTTCGCAACTCGGCCGCCTTTGTTTTCGCTGCAGGACATAAAATTTTTTTTTTGACATTTCGTTTCAAACGCCGTAATTCGCGCAATTCAAAAGTAGCCGTTCTCGCGCTTCAATTATTGCTCTTATAATTTTAACTTGTCATCCTAATCTTTGACCGTTGTTTTTCGCGTTTTATTGACCTCATTTCCTTTCCTATTTCCATCCCTACCTTGTTCAGCTGTTGGCTGTCCGGTCCGCTCACCAAAAACAAAAAGTTCTCGCAGAGGGGATTTGAAGTGGCTAATCCGCAAACAAATTCCGTCAGCCATCGGGAGAGGAACGTGTTCGGGAGGAACTCCTGATCTCCGAATAAGGCAGTGAACAGCTGAAAGAAGTCATCCACATACGATACACTAGTCCGTCCGGAAAGTCGCTGGAGTGATTTCTGCGACATGCACTGTGCGATAACAAAAGTTCACTTTGCACTGTGCAATTTCGCACTTGTTGCACAGTGCATAAGTTTTTTCGACTGTCGCCGCACCCTGACTTTTTTTGCACAGTGCACATCGCAGAACTCACTGCAGCGACTTTACCGACCGACTAGTATATATTAAAATGACGTTCAAACTAATGCAAATTAACTTACAGCCAATTGCTCGTAAGATCGCTCTCCAAGATACCGGAACAACCCTTTCACGTAGCTAATAGTGCCTACTGGTGCGATCGCAAAGAACTTTTTGATCTGAAAATCACTTTTTTACATTACAAACTCTCTATTGGTATAATATTTTCATAAAGTGCATGGACATTTTGTCGTTTTCCGCACTGTGCACAAAAAAAATGTCCATTTTGCACGGTGCAGTTGATCTTTTTTTAGTTGTTTGCACTGTGCGCCGACGTATCGCTGCGACGCAAGCAATTTTCAACTACGTCGCTGCGTCGGCCGCTGGAATTTGCAGAGTGCAAAAGGCTTATTTTGGAGGTTTGCACAGTGCAAAAATGCGAAATTCAGTGTGCGGTTGCGACAAGCGTGGGAAAAGTGCAAACTGCACTGTGCGCAAGCGAGAAAATGCCTATGCATTCTATGGAAATACTAATCGACGGCAGTATGGTACTACTAATATATACTACGCCTTTTCCAAAGTGTTTAGACACTTTGTCGCCCCGCACAGTGCATATTTCCTTTTTTTGCACTGTGCGCGGGCTTTTTTAAAGCAGTTTGCACAGTGCAAACATTAAACCAAAAACTTTTTGTTACCCAAAGCTTCGTTGATCCTATTACAACATTTTTTATCCATCGCTTCAAAGTTTTGATCATATCACATGTGTGTATTCTCACCTTCACCATGTCTCTTTTTGAAGCATTGTGCACAGTGCAAACTCAAAAATGCTGTTTGCACTGTGCGAAATTCCGGGCGCCAACGCAGCGACATAGTAAAAAAAGCCTGTGTCGCCGCGATATTTCGATTGCACAGTGCAAAAGATCGAATGCATTTCAGAAGTGATCGCCGAGATACGACGCCGTTCCAAAAGTGTCGTAGAGTTTTTATCGCGGGCTGCACAGTGCACAGTTTTCAGAGTGCATTTGGCCTTTTGCACTGTGCAGTCGGAAGATCGCCGCGGCGCAAGCTTTTTTCAACTATGGCGCTGCGTCGGCACTTGGCGTTTTGCACAGTACAAACTGCATTTTTGAGGTTTGCACCGTGCAAATAGAGGAAAGATGCACTGTGCGGTGCGACAGAACAGGCCTATGCACAAGGTGTGTGCAAAATTTAAAGCAAAATGTCAAATGCACTGTGAAAAATGTGCGGCTCGCGACAAAAACTCTACGACACTTTCGAAAAAGCATAGTACATATATGGTAAGCGACAGACACCCCCCCCCCCCCCCCCCCCCCCCCCCCCCCCCCCACCTTTCTCGCAAATCCGTCGCTGAAGCTCAATTTGCTAAACATTGTCAACGTTCCTTGCGAGTGTCCCATGTAGTACAAGCCGTCTTGTTGCGTTCGATTCAACACGTAGTTGACCATGGCCTCAATGTCGTATCTGGCCATTTCGTCCCAACTGAAGTGCCAATACTGCTCGTTCGGGATGTTCTTGTCCGCGTGGCCGCGCGAATACGAATTGCCGCGCATGTTGCCCAACCAGACGTCGAATCCGGCGTCCGCGAACATCATCCCCGCCGATTGATGCGGCAGATTCATCAGCCACACGGAGGAAGTGCAGAGAAGGCCGTGCTGCAGGAACACCACCGGCTTGTTGCGAGGGGCGTTCACTTCTGAAGAGGAGGAGGTATTGAATACTAGTCTGTTCGCAAAGTCGCTGAAGTGAATTCCGCGACATGCACTGTGCGAAAACAAAAGTGACCTTTGCACAGTGCAATTCCTTGGTTTTTGCACTGTGCAATAGGCTTTTTTCGGCTGTCCTTGACATTTTTCGCGCAGTGCAAACGTCAAAAATCACTCCAGCGACCTTCCGGATGGCCTGGTATGAAAACAATGATATCATTCCGACCAATTTTGCGGTAAAATACGACAAGTATTCATGTATTTGTAAAAAAAACACAAAAAGTTTATTTCCTCACAACCTTTCGCCTATATTATTCTTGCTTTTTGATCTCGCAACTACTACTCTCATTCTTGTTGCCAATTTCTCCATTTCAATCATCCCCGACAGCTGGTGGCCCAGTTCCACGAGACGGCCCTGAAACCTCGCTAAAAGCCCTTAGGGCCGCTTTTTTATTATTGCTGCTCGCACTCTGACCAACAAAGGTTAAATGCACGGTGCAAAGTGAAGGTGTTTGTGCACAACGTGGAGAGCGAAAAAATTCATGCGCTTATAAAAATATTAATATTACTATTCCGTCCGTAAAGTCGCTGGAGTGATTTACGCGACATGCACTGAGCAAAAAATCTCAGAGTTCGAGCGACAACCGAAAAAAGCCTATTTCACGGTGCAATACTATGCAAAATTAGGAGAGACAAGGTGAAAAGGGAACGGTCCCAAGTGCAAAGCTCAGACTTTCTATGCAGGCCCGGGGGCGAGCGACAGCCGGAAAAAGCCTATCGCACGGTGCGAAAAGCAAGAAATTGCACAGTGCAAAGTGAAATTTTGTTTTTTGCACTGTGCAATTCATTCGTTTGCACGGTGCTTTTTTTCTCTTCTGCACAGTGAAGAGAAAAAAGGTCTTCTTTTGACAAACTTTACCATTTTTAAGCTACATGGATTCTTTTCAGACTTGTTTTGACCGGTAATACCTAGCGGGAAATTTTTAAAATAATTTTTCCGATAAATCTTAGGACGAACAGTGCAAACTGCATTTTTGTGGTTTGCACCGTGCAAATAGAGGAAAAATGCACTGTGCGGTGCGACAAAACACGTTGTGGCCTATGCACAGGGTGTGTGCAAAATGTAAAGCAAATCTGAGCGCCGCATTTGGGACTTGTCCCTTGTTAAAAGGCCAGAACAGCTATTTGAGCGTTTTGCGGCGTGTGGGACGAAATGTCACAGAAGTTTTTTTATGTCCTGCAGCGAAAACAAAGGCGGCAGGGTTGCAAACAATAAAATAATTATTAGCAAGCATGTAGAATGTCACCATTATTTTTTTTCGTTGTTTTTGGCACCGTAGACGAAGAAACTTTTTTGACATTTCGTCTTTCCAGCCGTAGAAAGCGCAATTCAAAAATAGCTGGACTCTCCCTTTAACCAATCAAACTGTAAATGTCATAAAATCGGTTCACATTCAAACAACGTGCTCGGCATTTCGCTTACCGTCCTTTCCTCTGGGTATCCGATGCATCTCCAGAATATAGCCATCGCTTGTGGTGACCTTGTGGATTTCCACCGGATATCCCCAATGTCGAATGATTTGGGGCTAAATCTAAATTTGGAATCGCAAAAAAAGCGGCTCACCACAGTCATGTCGGCTTCGGGATCTCCGATGTAATTGGTTATGAAGCCGGGACCTTGCGCGGTACATGACGATGACAAAAGGAAAAGAATGATTGGCCATGGATTTCGGGGGATCATGGCTGAAAATTCGCTGTCAAAGTTAAGAAATTATAGGCGTCAATGCGTTTTAACGACAACAAAGACAAAAACCCAAGGTTTCCGCCTACTACAATATCATTCATCCCCCCTAAATCCATGGTTTATCCAGTTTTTATCGCAATCATCCCGTTCCGCGTACAATAAGCCCTCCGGCCTTGACGCAAGCCGCCTCCGCATCGGTTTGACGCTTCTAGAAGGGCTTGTTCGACGAGTATCGGTTACAAGAGAGGAGCCCGTTGAATTCGACTAAGCGGATCACGGTGCGCACCGACTTCTCCCCCCCCCCCCCCCCCCCCCCTTTTCGCCACCTTTGTGGGTCAACGCTGTGTTGCGATCCCTTTTTCGCTTTGTTGACTGCGCAAATCCACAAAATCCAATTGAAAATAAAATAAAACTGGATTCGGCTCCGAGGCAAGGTGAACATTTCGAGGAAAAGTTTGGAAATTTCGAAAAAAAAGGTTTCTTTTTGCGATGCAACGTGGACGAGCGTATGTTTTCGCTTCAAGACCCAAAGAAAAGATATTTTGTTGAAAATTGAGGGAAATTTTTGAAATTTTTTCGCGTCTAAACTTAAAAAACGACATTTTTTTGAAAATTAGGGAGGGGCAGACAGAAACCCCCCTCCGCCTAGCCAGTGGTTGGCGAAAAAAGGAAAAGCGGTAAGGGGGGAGTAAAACTTTTTTTTTCAGGTAGCCGTGGTCGCCAAACAGTAAATTTCACATTTTCCCGCAAGTTTTAGCACCGTCTCATCAATTGCGGCGACGTTAAATTTTTTCCAACAACGCCGCTACGTCCGTGCAGACCACCTTTCAAGTTGGCACTGTGCGAAAAACAGCAAAATGCACGGTGCGCGAGCGACAAATGGGAGGAAAACTGCAAAATGAACGGCGATCAAAGGACAGATGGATTTCCGAAAATATTGTCTCAGAAGGAAAGTAAAAAGCGCGATTGAAAAGTAAGTAGCTGTATTGTTAAGGGCCAGACCCAGGGGCGTGGCTAGAGTGGCCAGAGGACATAGGGGGTACCCCCAGCCAGGGGTCGTCAAAAAAATGAAAAGGATAAGGGGGGAAATCACTCCAGATGTACTATCCCTTTAATGTCAATGCCACTTGAGCTCCATTTCTCTCCAGTCCCGGTTGTTTTTAATTTACTACTCGGCGCAACAAGTCTTGAGAATTTGCACTTGTTTTGACCGGTAATACCTAGCGGGAAAATTTTTAAATAATTTTTCCGATAAATCTTTGGACGAAAAGCCAATTTGAAGCGTTCCCTTCTCAATTTAACGAAATTTACTGAAAAAAATCCTAATTTAGATCCATTTTTCCTAACAAGGGAAGTATTCCAAGTGCAACGCTCATATTTTGAGTAGTGGGGTTAGATGTGTACTACTCGGCGCAAAAAGTCCTCAGAATTTATCGCGCCCCCAAATTTTGTCGCACGCCGAAAAAAATGATTAGTCGCTGAGAAAATTGGGAATCGCGCGCGACCTAAGGCAAAAAATGTAAAATGCACCGTGCAAAGTGATGTTTTTGGGTCAAAATGAATGCACTGTGCGAAGCCGTTTCTTTGCGATTTTCGAACCACACAGTGCAAATTCTCAAGACGCCGAGTAGTGTCTCTTCTGTTTTACACTGTGCAAGTCGCCGTCGCAAAAGAAGAATCGCTGGACGTCGGAATTTTTGAGGATTTGCACTGTGCGGTTCGAAAATCGCGACAAAACGGCTTTGCACAGTGCATTTTGACAGAAAAACAACATTTTGCACGGTGCATTTGTTGTTTTTTTGCGCGCGATTCCCAATTTTCTCAGCGACAAATCATTTTGTTCGGCGTGCAACAAATTTTGAGGGCGCGATAAATTCTCAGGAACTTTTGCGCACCGTGCGGGCATTTATTTTTTCTGTTTTGCACTGTGCAAGTCGCCGTCGCAAAAGAAGAATCGCTGGACCTCGGAAGATTATTTGCACTGTGCATCCCCAAATCAGAGAAATGGCGAGAACGAAGCGGCAAAATTTGCGGCGATAACCGTCGTCGCTGATACTACTCGCGACAAAAAGTCGCGACAATTTTATCGCTGATGTCATGCAGGTGTGGTGGCGGAAAAGTGTATGTCGCTGCGGTAAAAGCGAAAATTTGAGAAAAATGCACTGTGCAAAATTGTCCCGACTTTTTGTCGCGAGTAGTATCAGCGACGAAGGTTATCGCCGCAAATTTTGTCGCCTCGTTGTCGCCATTTCTCTGATTTGGGGATGCACAGTGCAAATGCGCTTTCTTCCGACGTCCGGCGATTCTTCTTTTGCGACGGCGACTTGCACAGTGCAAAACAAAAAAAATAAATGCAAATAAATAAAAAAAATAATCTAAAAATCCCACATATTCTAGCGCAAGGTTCCATAAGAATTGACTTTCGCACGTTCGTATGTTGCATTTTACCATTAAACATAAAAAAAACCCAAATTTTGCCCAATTTATCCATCGCAATTTTCAACATTTTTATTTTTAACAACATTTTTTTCGTATCTTTTTTCAAATATACATACGAACACGTAAACCGTAAACAATAGACCCTCCGTAGTTACAATTGTGAGTGTTTCGCAACAAATCTACACATAATTCTACACAGACCCGTATTACGCAATATTATACATGGGTGGAGGGTGGGAGAGAAACCTGATCAAAAAATATTAATACAGGAATGATTGGGCATTCTAATCGACTACATGATATGTGTGAGTGGGACTAGAGGATGATGTTGTACGTACAAGACATTACAGTAATCAAAATGAGAGAAAAATTAAGAAAAAAAAGGAATTTTTTGATGACTAAAACCTTTTTTAGCCGATTACAAAGTGCCTGTGGGGTTGAGAGTGCGGCCAGTAGCATGTACAATGACTTGCCAACAGTAATTCGTATTTGACGACCTTATTTCAGCTTCAACGCGGGCTTTGGCGGTAATGGCGGCGCATCGTAGATCTGATCGACCACCTGAACCTTCACCTCCGAGTTCTTCCTCTTTTGGCTGGGCTTCGGAGGCAACGGCGGCGCCTTCAGATCGCTCTCCTCTTCCATCGCAGGCAGCGGCGATCTGACGGAGACCAACGACGGGAATCGCGACATTGCCGGAGGCTTGGGCGGTCTCGGCGGGGCAATGTTTTCGCCATTTTGGGTCTTCAAGACGGCTGGAGAGGGAGATCTGTTGTCAGCCGAGGCGCCCGTCGTTTGATGATACAGATTTTGTGAGCCGTACTCGCGAGAGGAGCGGCGAGGAGGCACTTGAGGCGGGAGTTCATCGACCACCGACGATGAGGTCGATGGACAAGGCGAGGCGCGTTTTGAGAGGTCTAAACACGAAAAATTGGGTCAAGTACAAGATAACGGCACGGTTAAAGAAAGATTTTCCATTTTTCCACAAGCTGATGATATACACCTTCACTTGTTATCCACTCAGAAGGGCCGTTAAGGTCAGAAAAGCATTTGGAATGGCGACTTACCCAAATTCAGCTGAGACTTTGGCGGCAACGGCAACGTCTTCGACGCAGCTCTCAACAATTCGCTCGTTGACGCGCGCTCTCGATGTTCCAGCCCCTCCGAGACTTGTCTCCGGCGCGGCACCGGCGGCTGGCCCAGCACAAAGCCCTCCTGCACCATGCTTTGACTGAACACACCGTCGTTGTCGGCTGCGTTGGACGAGTTGGGTCGTTGGTCGGCGACAGTGGCCGTGGACGGTTTTCGACTCGTTTTCGGCTCGAGTTTCTCCGTCTCAACGGGGTCTTGGGGCTGACATTGGACCGCCAAATTCGTGAGCTGTTCCGCCAGATCGCTGGCCGACGGAAAGTGGCAGGGCGGGGACTTTTGGACGGGCGACGTAACGGCGGACTTGGGGGCCATTGGGGAAAGGAGTGTGGAGCTCGTTGTTGCGAATTTTATGGAAGTCGCGATAATTCTGAAGATGCGAAAATTACAATACGACGTTTTCAAGGTCTTATAAATCAAAATAAATTATAATCTCCGCAAAAAATTTAAAAAATACCGAAAAGTATCAAAAAGTATCCAAAAATTCAAAAAAGTCAAAATTTCTTAAAAAGTTCCCTGAGGCCAAAACTGGCCAGCAATGACTCTAAAAAGTGATTGCAATCGTATTTACAGTAATAATCACCCCTTTAAAATCCACGTTTCCCCCCAAAAATCGCCAAAAAAACTGCACCGAACCATTAATTAGGTTCAATTATAAAAAGAATAAGAAGTGGGCGGAGGGTGGAAACGGAAGGCAATCTTTTGATTCACTGCACGTGGGCATTTCGAAAAAAAACCGTATCTGTTTACCGCAAAGTAGAAGGGAAACGGGCCGCGACCGGAACTTGCGAAATCTTCGAGTTTCCAAATTGTCGCGGCACTGAGAAATCGGTGCAAAGCATTGCAAAAGCAGAAGTGGTTAGTGCATTAAGCGCGTAAGAGGTCATTACAGCGTTCCATAACAACAGAATAACTCAAACTACACAAAAAAAAATTTTTCTGATATCTAAAGTAATATCGAGATCATAGAAGACTAGGCTACGATCAAAATACATCTTCAAGGGCATGAAGGGGGGTAGTAGGGGATACTGTATTTATGAATGAAGAACTTGTCATTATATTGCTGATTTACAAACGGCTATGTCATGTTTTCTTAAGCCCTTGCAACAAGGACGGGTTAAAGAGATATTTCCCAATTTTACGGTCGAAATTTAATGGTAAACCCAGAAATAATCATAGTGAATGCGCAAGGGGCAAGTAGTTTCCAGGTATACGACGGAAAATTGGACTCAATGATCTCAACAGCGCAGAAACTATAGCAAACTTAAGACCACCTCGAATTTTTTCGTATAAACCAATGAGAAAACGACGCTGATGACTTCAGAAAGTCGAATCATGCGGTAAAAGGGTGATAAAGCCGATCATCCATGCGCACATGATGTTCACGCTCCACAATGAACCCATTACTCGCTGACAGCCCCCTGCACACGACCCTTTTCCCCGCTGCCGCAACCACCGACCGAGGGGACCTCCCAGGTGGTCGGTGAAGAGGACGAAGGCGCCGGAAGCCGGTGTGCTTGGTCTTCGCGACACGGACGATAGGCGGCGGATGACCGTGCGTGTTGGGACGGAAGTGCGGCGCCGTTGACGCCAAAAACAGAGAAAAGAATTGGGTGCGCGGACTTCCGTTCGACGGTTCGAATTCGATGGAAGAAGAAGAAGAAGAGAGAACAAGACTGGAAATGCGGATTCGTCGACAAAACAAATAAAATTTTCGTTTTTTCGCAGAGGTTTGGCCATGGTAAGAGGGGATTCGACGCAAATTCATTTCGTCGGTCATGAAAAAGCCGTGAATTGTCAAGTATAATATAGGAAGGACGAGTGCTGTGGGTTGTGGTAGATGGGCCGGAAATGAGTCATCGACGGCGGTAACGAACTAACAGTGCATTCGAATCAATCAACTCGATCTAATTAGGGGATTCGCGGCGGAATCGCATGACAAAAACGGTCGACCAGCTCAAGATCGGATGCGAAAAACAATCCGAGTCAAGGCAGAAGGGCTAACAGTCAGCGCGACTTGCTGGTTCATTCGCAATTTGAGGCATGTTAGTGTCTAGTTTGACCAGCGACACTTGTGATGCAACAAAATGGGCAAAAAATGCCCCAAATTTACGTAAAAAACATCTTAGTTTTAGTCATACCACGAAAGGAACCCGCCATTGACAAACAAACAACCCCACGAGATGGTACAGCGAATCAACTGGGAAATTAGCACATTCGAGGGGAGCAACGCCCAAGGGAACCTGATCGAATAAACGCGCCCCAAAAACAACTGCCGAAACACCCCGAATGCACCGTGCAAGGACGAGAAGACCGCGATTTCTGGACGACCGGAAGCGAATTCTTTACAACCAAAGGGAGTCAACGCGAAAGAAGGCCCCCATGGAGTGTTAAGACCAGCGCTGAAGCCTGCGGTATAGGCGGCAGAGTAATTGTAAGGAGTTGAAAATTTCCCGCACTGTGCGAAATTTTTTTTTTCATTTTTTTTTGTTTTTTTCGATTTTAACTACCGTAAAATTGAAAAATTGAAAAGAAAACGCAAAAGCATCAAAACAACAACCGAAATTTAATGCTCAACGAGAGTTGAAACGGGAATTGAGGCGGAAGTGAGTTTAAAACACAACAATTGTCAGAACCCAACAACAAGAAATCCATCAAACCACGCAACGACAATTACATTAATCGCTGTTACACTCCGCTCAAGGCTGCTACTAAATCATGCGTCACGAGTCGGGGAAACGCGAAAAAAGTGGGAACCCGATACTGTTTACACCGGTCGATTGTAGACGGCAGCAAAATGTTTTTATATCGCGAAAACGGAGATTTGGGGCGGAGCCGCGCGTATAGTATATGGTTTTTTTTTGTATTTTGTTCAATGTTTATGCTTATCGGACAAGGACAAGCGCTTCTGATGCCCGCCGGTCGTGGCAGCTGTTTGAGGAGTGTAGCAAATAAATAAAAAAAAATTACGTCATATGACCAAAAAAGGGCACGGAAATATGAAACGAAAAAACCGTTGATTAACTGTGAACATGCTTGTGGATTCTGAAGGAAATTGGAAAAAATTTAAGGTAATTTCATCTACGACGTATTCGAAATTCTATTTTCGAGGTTTTCAGCTTGCGCTTTGCAGAATTTATCGAGATTTTTTGCCCGAAAATTGACAAAAATGTGACATTTTTTTGCGAATTTTGCCATAAAATGTTTGCTTGCTAATTCTTCCGTAGAGGGTAATATTTCCACAAAAAATCACTTTTTTCCGCGCAAAACTGCCAAAGATACGGCCAAAAAGTGTTTTTTCTCTGACCGCTCTCCGCATTTCGTCTACTCTCTCGGCCAACAAGATCGTTGAATATCTCGGTTTCCCCAGTAAGTTGGGGGCTAAAATTTTGAGGAATTGATACGTAGCCTATGTACGCAAAGTTTAAACAAAAATATTTGAGATTTTTTTAGCTAGCGCTTTGCAAAATCCCCCAAATTTCGAAGCCGAAATTTGTTGTCAACTCAAAAACTTTTGCCGGTTTTCAAAAAGTGCTATACAATTTAGTGCTGACTGGTGCCAATTTCCATCAAAAAGTGCTGTACGGCTTTACAGCGACATTTCTTTTGGAAATGTGCCAAAGAAAAATGTGAGAAAAAGTTAGTCATCACTTTCTTGGAAAAAAAGCCATTACTCACGATTTTGAAGCCGAAAATACCTTGCAAAAGTGTGCTGACGGAAGCATTAGTCATGATAGGTTTGTATTTGATGTTACGAGGACTAACGACAATTAGGTTAGCCGTATTTTGAGATTTTTTAAAATTTTTTTTTATTTTCGACCGGATTTTGCTATTTTTTTTATTATAACCATACCAATTTTTGATAAAAATCAAAAAATTTTTTTTCTCTGCTAACTAGCCTTTGTTTGCAAGACTATCTTGCAAAACGATGAACATTCAACCTGTTTTTCATCCCTTCCTTAACATCTCTATGTTATCCATCCGCACCTCCTCCCCCGACCCTCATTTTTCCTCCGGCCTCGCCTTGTTCGCGCCAAATTCGACTGCCATTCCCTTGAAGCGCGCGGTAAACATCCATGTGATGGGCGCTGTAAACTGAGTGACCCCTCGTACGGTTGTCATATGCAAGCGGGGCCCGAGTCAATTCTGGGGGTTTCTACACAAAAAAAAACACAAAAACGCTTCGAAATCGAAGCAAAACCGTGACCGCGGAGAGTCGGAGACCCGTGCGGGGGAACTACACAGCCATCTCAACGCGAGAGAGGGTCATTTCGTCGACGGAAAGGGGGGGGGGGGGGGGGCGCTGACGGCTGCCTTCCGGTGCGGCGGTTATTTTTAGTCGCTTTTCGATTGCATTATTTTTAGTTTACAGCGAGGAATTTCTGCACAAAGTCGAGAATACGTTTTCAAACGCGCTACTCCGAGTCTACTCCGTCCGCAAAGCCGTTGGAGCGATTTCCGCGACATGCACTGTGCAAAAAATGTCAGCCAAAAAAAAACTATTGCACGGTGCAGAAACCAACAGTGCAACGTGAACTTTTGTTTTTGTACAGTGCATGTCGCAGAAATCGCTCCAGCGACTTTAATCGAAATGTCGCAAGATTCGTTCAACGTTTGCACTGTGCAATTTCTTGCTTTCTGCACCGTGCAATAGGCTTTCTTCGACTGTCGCTCGCACCCTCACTTTTTTTGCACTGCATGTCGCGAAACTCACTCCACCGACTTTGCGAACGGAGTGGTATTGCGCAAGTGGTACTACTAGTATTTTCACAAAATGCATGGACATTTGTCGCGTTCATTGCACAGTGCATTCGAACTTTCCCACGCTTGTCGCCGCCGCACGGTGAATTTCACCCTTTTTGCACAGTGCAAACGTTGAACGAATCTTGCGATATTTCGATTAAAGTTGTTGGAGCGATTTCCGCGACATGCACTGTGCAAAAACAAAAGTTCACGTTGCACTGTGCAATTTCTTGCTTTCTGCACCGTGCAATAGGCTTTTTTTTGGATGACACTTTTTGCACAGTGCAAACTCCAAAAATCTCTCCAACGGCTTCTAACAAACAAAACTCAAGCATTGTCACATTCTACGGCGATACAACGTACCACAAAAATGTAAAAAGTGCACGGCACGTCAAATTGAGAGGGGAACTCTTCAAATTGGCTTTTCGTCCTAAAATTTATCGGAAAAATTATTTTAAAATTTTGCCGCAAGGTATTACCGGTCAAAACACGTCTGAAAAGAATGCAAATAGCGTGAAAATGGTAAACTTTGTCAAAAAAGACCTGGTTTTTACCAAATTGGACAAGAAATCGGTCAAAAAACATTTTCTCGGATCCCATATTTGTGACGGAATGCCAACTTGAACAGTTCCCTCCGTCTTGAGCTTTCGATTTGACGTGCAATGTCTGGAAGGGCTTCGGAGTGGTCAACGGTCCCCGAATTTTACGACCTTATAGCTTCACGGGCAATAAATTTGAGAGACTGGGGTTTAAAGCACGTCGAGCGAATAGAATAACAGTTCTGGGAAAGGCGACAGCGGCGTTGTAAAGGGTCTGAAAGTCTCGATTTTTTGGAACGAAGCAAATTTTCGGGTTCTTTGAACAGGGTTATGAATTTCTTGAGAGATCATAGTTAAAGTGTTTCGTACAACCAGAAGGAAGTGTAATGATAGCAAAAGTGTTATTTGGAGTGTGTGTAATGACAATAAAAGGCAATAAAAAGCTTTAAAGGGCCAGCTACTTTTGAATTTCACTTTTTACGGCGTCTGAAGCGAAATGTCAAAAAAGTTTTTTTATGTCCTGCAGCGAAAACAAAGGCGGCAGAGTTGCAATCAGTAAGATAACCATTAGTAAGCATGTAGAATGTCACCGTTCCGTTTTTCCCATTGTTATTGGTACAGTAGACAAAGAAACTTTTTTGACATTTCGTTTCCACGCCGTAAAAAGCGCGATTCAAAAGTAGCTGTACTGTCGCTTTAATACTCATTGCCTTATTTGTATCGTATTTTAAAACCCTTGTTTCTATATATAACTTTCCTATGACGTCAAATTCCCTGCTATACTAGTCCGTCCGTTTGCACTGTGCAAAACAGTGAGGGTGCGAGCGACAGCCAAAAAAAGCCTAACGCGAGATTCAAAAGTAGCTGTACTGGCCCTTTAACACGACAATTTCTCCAAATGATGTCATTAAAAGCCAAACATTTAAGTTTATATACCAAAAAAGGGTATAAAATCAAGTTTACCTTGAAAAATCGTTAAAAATCAAGTAAGTTTTACTTAAAGGGACACTACAGCTACTAACGGACGGACTAGTATAGCAGGGAATTTGACGTCATAGGAAAGTTATATATAGAAACAAGGGCTTTAAAATACGATACAAATAAGGCAATGAGTATTAAAGCGACAGTACAGCTACTTTTGAATCTCGCTTTTTACGGCGTGTAAACGAAATGTCCAAAAAGTTTCTTTATCTACTGTAACAATAACAATGGGAAAAACGGATCGGTGATAAAATCAAGTTTACCTTTAAAAATCGCTAAAAATCAAGTAAGTTTTACTTAAAGGGACAGTACAGCTACGTTCGTAACGCGCTTTTTACGACGTGTGAAACGAAATGTCAAAAAAGTTTCTTCGTATACTGTACTAATAACTACGGAAAAAAATAATGGCGACAGTTTACATGCCTACTACTAATTATTTTACTGTTTGCAATTTTTCCGTCGTTGTTTTCGCTGCAGGACATAAAAAAACTTTTTTGACATTTCGTTTCACACGCGCGCAATTCAAAAGTACCTGTTCTGACCCTTTAAAGCCATTCGAACTTGTATAGACTTCCTTGATTTATGTGCTATTCTTAAAGCACTTGACAGTAATCGGTCTATCACAATATAATCATCAATATTCTTCACGTTGGTGCTCGATCAATCAAATGTGTTTTTATTTTTAGCCCCAATCGCCCGAAATACGCGTTGTTTATAAGGGCGTGTGTCCAGAGAACGCCGACTTCCGGCGCACTAATTCGATTCCCCAAAATAACGTACGATCCGCGACGCTGCACTCTGTTCTTCGCACCGCAAACGTCGCCATTCTCCCACTGACTTTTGAGCCGCGCGGGGCAGACCACGCAATGTCTGTCGCCACTCCCCACGAGTCGGACTTACGAAGCCAGGAGTCGGAAACGACGCCTCCACCATGTCTCCGGCGGCGCGACGACCCCCGCGACCAAAGCACCATCCATCATCGCGCACACACACAAACCGCCTCTGGCACCGGAAGCCGCACTTTTCCGCGCGCGACAACCCAACAAAACCATGGGCGAAGCATCCAGAAGACGCGGCGACGAGAGCGAGTTACATTGTTAAGACACTTCCGGTGTTCACGCCGACCCCGCAACGACGTTTGGGGCTGCAAGAATCGTTGGGTGCAAAAGCAGTGGGGCGGAAGAACGAGGGCTAGGCTAGCGAAAACAAGACTCGACACATTAGTCAGCGGGTTTAGCGGAAAGTACAACTGACTCCAAGTGTTTTAGGGAGAAAATCGAAAAAGCAAAAGGGAGGGAACAACAGTTTGCGATACTTTTCAGCAAATTTCAACAAGAAATGGCAAATTTAGATACAAAAAAATATTTTTCTTCGATGTTGCGAAGTGTCAAAGACGAATCGCCAACTTGAAGGCTTTGCTTTTCGAGTTGAAGTTGAAAAAGCAAAAGGGAGGGAACAAAATAACTTTTTCCAACAATTTGCGATACTTTTCAGCAAATTCTAACAAGAAATGGCAAATTTAGATACCCAAAACATTAATTTTCTTCGATGTTGCGAAGTGTCAAAGATGAATCGCCCAATTTGAAGGCTTTGCTTTTCGAGTTGAAGTCGAAAAAGTAAAAGGGAGGGAACAAAACAACTTTTAACAGTTTGCGATACTTTTCAGCAAATTTCAACAAGAAATGGCAAATTTAGATACAAAAAAATATTTTTCTTCGATGTTGCGAAGTGTCAAAGACGAATCGCCAACTTGAAGGCTTTGCTTTTCGAGTTGAAGTTGAAAAAGCAAAAGGGAGGGAACAAAATAACTTTTTCCAACAATTTGCGATACTTTTCAGCAAATTCTAACAAGAAATGGCAAATTTAGATACCCAAAACATTAATTTTCTTCGATGTTGCGAAGTGTCAAAGATGAATCGCCCAATTTGAAGGCTTTGCTTTTCGAGTTGAAGTCGAAAAAGTAAAAGGGAGGGAACAAAACAACTTTTAACAGTTTGCGATACTTTTCAGCAAATTTCAACAAGAAATGGCAAATTTAGATACAAAAAAATATTTTTCTTCGATGTTGCGAAGTGTCAAAGACGAATCGCCAATTTGAAGGCTTTGATTTTCGAGTTGAAGTCGAAAAAGCAAAAGAGTGGGAGCAAAATAACTTTTTCCAACAGTTTGCGATACTTTTCAGCAAATTCTAACAAGAAATGGCAAATTTAGATACCAAAAAAAATATTTTTCTTCGATGTTGCGAAGTGTCAAAGACGAATCGCCAATTTGAAGGCTTTGCTTTTCGAGTTGACGTGCGCCGAATCAAATCGAAAAAGCAAAGGGTAGGGAACAAAATAACTTTTTCCAACACTTTCCGATGAAACTTAAATGCACTTAAATGCATATGCACACAAAAAAGTGCAAAAAATCAAAACGCGAAAAATAAGCGACTCAGTGTTTTCTGGAGACGCTTAACGGCGCAGTACACGTCACTTCGAAAAAGCAAGACAGAGGGAAGTCCTCGAGTGGGCGATTCGTCCTTGACACTTTGCAATTATATCAATTGCTGAAAATTTTAGCTCACGCTTTCCACGATCTTTGTCGACGAGGGAAAAAGGATCAATATAGGTGGCCCGCTGGCTCACCTTAGTCCTCAAATATCCAATAACACTTCAAATATCAAAGATAATATATTTATCCTCCGAAATACTCTCCAAATAACCACCAATCGTATCACTAAGTTTACTACGCAAAAGGTTCCTCCGGAAACGACCGCTCCGTCCAGTCGATTCTCTCGTCACTGCCAAAATTCACGTCTGAATCTCCAAAATCGACCAATTGAAACGTAACGCCAAGATCCAATCTTCGCGGTGAGACGCACGATGCAGACCATGTCCAACGGTGCAAAAAATTATTTTCCTAGCTGCCGCCTTTTTTCTTTATTAACGTTTATAGCCAGTATTTGACGGAAAACGGCGAAATAACTTTGAAAACATAATAAAATAACTTTTTCCAACAATTTGCGATACTTTTCAGCAAATTCCAACAAGAAATGGCAAATTTAGATACCAAAAAAATTAATTTTCTTCGATGTTGCGAAGTGTCAAAGACGAATCGCCAATTTGAAGGCTTTGCTTTTTGATTTGACGTAGAATGTCACCATTATTTTTTTCGTTGCTATTGGTACAGTAGACGAAGAAACTTTTTGGACATTTTGTTTCACGCCGTACGTCAAATCGACAGAGCAAGAGGGAGGGAACTGTTCAAGTTGGCATTTCGTCACAAATTTGGGATCGGAGAAATGTTTTTTGACCGATTTCCTGTCGAATTTGGTAAAAACCAGGTCTTTTTTGACAAAGTTTGCCATTTTCAAGCTATATGCATTCTTTTCAGACGTGTTTTGACCGGTAATACCTTGCGGTAAAATTTAAAAATAATTTTTTCGATACATTTTAAGACGAAAAGCCAATTTGAAGGGGTCCAAACAATCTTTTCTGATCGATTTCTTGTCCAATTTGGCAAAACGCGGTCGTTTTTGACAAGGTTTACCATTTTCAAGCTATATGCATTCTTTTCAGACTTGTTTTGACCGGTAATACCTTGCGGTAAAATTTAAAAATAATTTTTTCGATAAATTTTAAGACGAAAAGCCAATTTGAAGGGGTCCATACAATCTTTTCTGATCGATTTCTTGTCCAATTTGGCAAAACCCGGTCGTTTTTTTACAAAGTTTACTATTTTCAAGCTATATGCATTCTTTTCAGACTTGTTTCGACCGGTAATTCCTAGCGGGGAAATTAAAAAATAATTTTTCCGATAAATCTTTGGACGAAAAGCCAAATTGAAGAGTTCCCTTTTCGATTTGACGTGCGTCGCACTTCTTTTGTTAGCTACAACCAAATCCTTTTGACCTGTTCATGTTACCATCCTTTTCCACAAAGATGGCTTCTCAACATTCATTTGCTTTGACCTTTTCTGATTCCAAACCCCCCCCCCCCCCTGTCCCCAAGGTCCTTTACTCCTCCGTGTAGCATGCACCCAGCCGCTGGCAATTTGAACGCAATTCCATCAAGCTCCACTTTACAACAGCGGAACGATTGTGGCCTCCAACACGCCTTCCATGATAACGCATTCCGCGGATGCCGGTCCCGTTTTTCTTTGCCCATTTCCGGCGTTCGCCATCCCCCCCCCCCCCCCCCCTCCCCACAACGGCGGTTATTACGTTCGCTCGAAAGTGGGTCCGCAAAAAACATCTTCCATCGGTCCGCCGACGTTATCACATTCTAAGAGCAAAAGATCAGAGGCTCCGGCGAACCTCTTCGCAACGGTCACATCGACAACTCCCAGCGCGCTGTGTAATCAACGCCCTTCAGTTCCCAACTCACATCTCTTGTTTGTGGGAGAAGTGCACTTCGGTGCGGGCTAAAAATAGCAATATCTTGAAGAGAAATGAAAGGAGAAAAATGTAAAACAACCCCAAAAGTGTTCTTGATTGTGTTCATAAGCAAAAAATTGATGGACAAATGGAGTAAACTGGGAAAGAAAGGGATAAAAGTGCGACAACATAGTTAAAGTCCGTCAGTAAAGTCACTGCAGTGAGTTTAGCAACATGCACTGTGCGAAAACAAAAGTTTGCTTTGCACTGTGCAATTTCTTGCTTTTTGCACCGTGCAATAAAATTTTTTTCAGCTGTCGCTGGCACACTGACTTTTTGTGCACAGTGCATACAAAAAAAACGGTGATGACATCATACTAGTCCATCCGTCAAGTCGTTGGACTGATCTCCGCGACTCTCATCGTGCGAAAACAAAAATTCCCTTTGCACTGTGCAATTTCTTGCTTTTTTGCACCGTGCAATAAAATTTTTTTCAGCTGTCGCTGGCACACTGACTTTTTGTGCACAGTGCATACAAAAAAACGGTGATGACATTTCTGGTCATACTATTCCGTCTGTAAAGTCACTGGACTGATCTCCGCGACTCGCACCGTGCGAAAACAAAAGTTCACTTTGCACAGTGCAGTTTTTTGCTTTTTGCACCGTGCAATAGGCTTTTTTCGGCTGTCGCTTGCACCGTCAATTTTTTGCACAGTGCATGTCGCTGAAATTACTCCAGCGACGGACTATCCGCGCCAATCCAGCGCAGTTCCTGAACCGTTTAGACGTTTCGTTCACACACTATCGGTTGTCGAAAAGATTTTAGATATAAAGGTTTTTTGGGAACCTGCGACGAGTGCTCATTATTTTCCCGACAGACTGACAGCATTGAGGAACAAAGAGGATCATTGTTCTCAAGCGGCGGCACATTGCACGTACATTTCAACACTTTGCGACGTGTAAAATTGATTTTTTTCGCTGGGAAGACGAAATGTCACAGAATGTTTGCTGTCACTCAAACGAATTGGGAATAGTTCAAAATAGTGAAATGGATTGTAAAACACATCCTCAGCGGCTTTAAAATTATTTCTACTTTGTTTAAAAAGGGCCAGAGAAAATTGTTTTGAATTGCGCGTTTTACGGCGTGTGAAACGAAATGTCAAAAAAAGTTTTTTATGTCCTGCAGCGAAAAAAAAGGCGGCAGAGTTGCAAACAGTAAAATCGTTATTAGTAAGCATGTAGAATGTCACCTTTTTTCCGTGGTTGACTTCTAGCTCGCGCTTTGCAGAAACAATCGAGATTGTTAGGTCGAGGGTTGATCACATTTGTTGTGTCCTTACATCTGAAAACTTTCAATCTCATTTCGACGAGGAAGGGCAACATTTCGCCGATAAAATAAATTTTTTCCGCAATGGGAAAGCTAAGGCCAAAAAGGGGTTTTCTCTCTGACAGCTCTCCTCCGTTTTCGTACTCTCTCGACACAAAAGATCGTTGAATATCTCGGCTTTGCCTGCAAAGCGCTAGCAAAAATTTTTCGGAATTGATATTTAAGCTTTTTTAACGTCCTTGACAATTTTTGCTTAAGTTTTGCGAGAGCAACCGAGATATTATAATGAAGCAGAGTTTGGCTGAAAGTTGCAGAAAAATGAACAAAAAAAACGTCTTTTAAAGGGCCAGCGCAGCTACTTTTGAATTGCGCGTTTTACGGCGTGTGAAACGAAATGTCAAAAAAGTTTTTTTATGTCCTGCAGCGAAAACAAAAGCGGCAGAGTTGCAAACAGTAAAACAATTATTAGTA
This sequence comes from Bursaphelenchus mucronatus, assembly GCA_025436335.1. NCBI lineage: Eukaryota > Metazoa > Nematoda > Chromadorea > Rhabditida > Aphelenchoididae > Bursaphelenchus > Bursaphelenchus mucronatus. Next base: position 1,840,021 of record CM046360.1, read on the forward strand.
AGCATGTAGAATGTCACCATTATTTTTTTCCGTTGTTATTGGTACAGTAGACGACGAAACTTTTTGTGACATTTCGTCTTTCAAGCCGTAAAAGCGAGATTCAAACGTAATTGTCTTTGTGCCCTCGAGCACCCCTGCTTTTTCCCCTTTTGCAATCCCTTTTGAGCCTCTGTCGATTTCTCCAATTTGTTTTATTTCCCCCATCTTACTTGACACTCAATCCCACGGCCACATGGCACTCCACTGACGTAATGAGGATGAAATAAACGGCAAAAAGTGCAATCGATCACGACGAAATATCCCGAAGAGAAAGAGAGGGAAATGAATTGCGACCTCAGAGAAGCCATAAATCCAAATGCCGGGTTTTGAATTATGATGCTTGAGGGCGAATAAACACAACACATTTGGGTCATGCGATCTTGATTTCGCATAGAATGGGATTGGGGATCATTTTTGCCATTTTTTTGATGAAATTTGACACAAATTTAGAATAATTTTTTTCGCGACATATGCAAGATTTCTAGCTCGCGCTTTGCAGAAACAACAGAAATTTTTAAATCAAAACTTGGCAAAAATGCGACATTTTTTTGCGAATTGTGTCATTAAAAGTTTCGTAAACTTGGCACAAATATATTTTAAGTTGTTGTTCAATGACATAAGCAAGATTTCTAGATTGCACTTTGCACAAATAACAAAAATTTTTAGATCGAAAGCTGGCAAAAATAAAAAAAATTTTTGCGAATTTGAGCACAAAAAGTTTCATACTTATTTCTACCGTAGATGGTAATATTTGCACAAAAAATCAATTTTTTCCAAACGGAACTGGCAAAGATATTGCCAAAAACTGTTTTTTCTCTGCCTTCTCTCCGCATTTCGCGTGCTCTCTCGGCCAAAAAGATTGTTGAATATCTCGGCTGCGGCTGCAAAGCACGACCTAAAATTCTCTGAAATAAACATACAATCTATGCTCAATTCGTGTGCAAAATTCAAAGAAAATCTGTGCGTTGCACTTTGAGCACTTCCTTTGACAATTTGGGTCAAGTTTCGTATCACAATCAAAATTTAGACTTTGAACCAAAATTAAGGCACTAACGTCATGTCAATTTAAAAACGCGAACGTTGACTTTTCTCCTCCAAAACTTTGTTGCCTATTTCTACCGTAGATGGTAATATTTCCACAAAAAATCAATTTTTTCCGCGCAAAACTGGCAAAGATATTGCCAAAAAGTGTTTTTTCTCTGCCCTCCCTCCGCATTTCGCGTGCTCTCTCGGCCGAAAAGATCGTTGAACTTCTCTGTGTCGCTTGACTTCTTTTCTTGGAAAATTTAGAGCCAAAAAATCACCAATTTCCTCCTTGCATTGACTAAAACAACGCAAAGTGTTTTTCTCTGACCGCTCTCCGCATTTTGCGTACTCTCTCGTCGACAAAGATCGTTGAATATCTCGGCTGCGCCTGCAAAGTGTGAGCTAAAATTTTCAGCAATAAATATGTGACTAATCCAAGACATGTCTGCAAAGTTTACGGAAAATCTGAGAGTGCGACACTTTTCTTGTAAATTTTTTTGCGTATCTTCGAATATCTTGATGGCTACCGTAATTTCAACATCTGGGAAGAGAATTTCATGGCGCAGACCACAATGTTGGACTCTCTTTTGCGCTCTTGGTCTTGGAGACGTCAAATGAAAAGTAATATAAACTGTAAACGTCTTAGGGCCCCAAAGTTAGCCTTGACCTTTTTAGTTGGCAACAAATGAAATTAACTTGATGTTTCTGCAAAAAAAAATAAAAATTTACGTTCTACATTGAGCGATATTCAACTATAATATTTTTGTCGAGAGTACGCAAAATTCGGAGAGCAGTCAGAGAAAAACACTTTTTTGGCCGTAATTTTGTCAGTTTTGCGCGGAAAAAAATGATTTTTTGTGGAAATATTACCCTCTGCGCAAAAAATAGCAATGAAACTTTTCATGGCAAAATTCGCAAAAAAATGTCACATTTTTGCCAATTTTCGGCCTTAAAGCTCCCGTTGCACTGTGCAGTTTCTTGTTTTTTGCACCGTGCAATAGGTTTTTTTCGGCTGTCGCTCGAAATTAGACATGGCTCGAGGGCCGCTTCAAATTTGCTTTGGCCCGGCCCGTACGTACCAAGTTGCCCGACAAATTCAACATTACTAACAATAAGATAGGATGGAAAAAATAGCTAGAAAGTGCTGTAAACATTTTGAAAATGATTGTATATAGTTGTGTATGTTTTCTCTGCCTGTATGAGTATGGGGTGTGTATGTTTTCTCTGCCTGTATGGGGTTTCGACACTCTATTTTTGTTTGCTACCCCAATTTTCGCTTCCATAGTCAGAATTTTAGTTATTACGGGCCGATTCCGTGCCGGGCCGTCTCAAATTTGGTTTGGCCCGGCCCGCAAGCCATATATAGGCCAGGGAAAAATGTAAAATAATTATTAGTAGGCATTTAGAATGTCACCATTATTTTTTTCGGCGTCTGAAACGAAATGTCAAAAAACGTCCTTTTATGTCCTGCAGCGAAATCAAAAGCGGCAGAGGAGTTGCAATCAGTAAGATAACTATGAGTAAGCATGTAGAATGTCACCATTATTTTTTTCCGTTGTTATTGGTACAGTAGACGAAGAAATTTTTTTGACATTTCGTACCACACTCCGTAAAAAGCGCAATTCAAAAGTGACTGTTCTGGCACTTTAAATATAGAATTTTTCCAAAAAACATTGTTTCTCTTTAGTCGGTCGTCTTGGATTTCCAAAGTCTCTCCGTTTGCAATGATCGTTAAATACTTTGTCGATACTTGCATAGCGCGAGCCAAAATTTTGCGAAATTGATGTGCAGCCCATGCAAATCAGCTATGTAAAGTTTAAGCTGATTTTGATGGTAACTCTTTGAGAAAAATTGAAAAAACTATCCAGTAGACCTCCTATTGGAAGTACAACACTGACTTATCCATCGGGAATGCCCATAAATCTCCGGAAATCACAACAGCCCCAATGCACGTTGAGGATCGCCCCGAAAAAGTGTTTTTTCCTCGTCCGAAGGAATGGGCGTTTTCTACGTCGCCCCGACGTTATTAGAAACACCAAGTGACACTTGATTGAGGATCGGCATTTGTTGGCGCCTGTGCCACATTGTTTTTGGTTTTATTCAAGTTGTTTTCCCGGCCCTTGGTTCCGGGATAGGATTTTGGGGTGGATCAAGTGATAAGAATGGGTTGGGGCGGTGCACATGGTGGGAAATTGGGTTAGTGGGCATAATATTAAAGGGTCAGAAGAGCTACTTTTGAATTGCGCTTTTCACGGCGTGTGAGACGAAATGTCAAAAAAGTTTTTTTTGTTCTGCAGCAAAAGCAAAGGCGGCAGAGTTGCAAACAGTAAAATAATTATTAGTAAGCATGTAGAATGTCACCATTGTTTTCTTCCGTTGTTATTGGTACAGTAGACAAAGAAACTTTTTGACATTTGGTTTCCACGCCGTAAAAGCGCGATTCAAAAGTCGCTGTACTGTCCCTTTAAATGCGCGATTTAGAGGCAGTCTAGATATTGAACGGTCTTTGCGGCCGATAGAACCATCTGACCGCTCTCCGAAGTGCGGAGAGCGGTCAGATGTTTGCTTTGCCCCGTGCAATTTCTTGCCTTTTGCACCGTGCAAAAGGCTTTTTTGGGCTGTCGATCGCACCCTGACGTTTTTTGCACAGTGCAAGCACCAAAAATACCTAAAGCGCACGTCAAAGCGAAAAAGCAAAAGAGAGGGAACTGTTCAAGTTGGCATTTCGTCACAAATTTGGGATCCGAGAAATGTTTTTTGACCGATTTCTTGTCTAATTTGGTAAAAACCAGGTCTTTTTTGACAAACTTAACCATTTTCAAGCTATATGCATTCTTTTCAGACTTGTTTTGACCGGTAATACCTAGCGGGAAAATTTTAAAATATGTTTGCCGATAAATCTTAGCACGAAAAGCCAATTTGGAGAGTTCCCTCTTGGACGTGCGTCGTACTCGGAGTACATTCCTTGTTACTCGTAAAACATATATATCATATGGATACTGTCCCTTTATTTGTCGCATTGATTGCACAGTGCATTTTTCGCTTTTCCCACGTTTGTCGCGTGCATTTTCCTTTTTTTGCAGAGTGCAAATCTCCAAAAAAAAACTTATGCGCAGTGCAGTCCTCTAAAAAACGCCTTTTGCACTGTGCAAATTGCCAAAAAAACTTCTGCACACTGCAAACCTCTAAAAAAGATCCTTTTGCACAGTGCAAACCTCCAGCCGCCAACGCAGCGACGTAGTTTAAAGCTTGCTGATGTCGCAACAATACTGTGCACAGTGCAAACACCAAAAAAAGGTCAAATGCACCGTGCAAAATGGAGGTGTTTTGTGCACAGTGCGGAAAGCGGCAAAGTGTCTATGTACTTTATCAAAATACTAATAGCCATTGCCCAACAAAGCACAGTAACTTTTGCTTTGTACACATTCTCACCCCCAAATCCCCTTCGAATCGCTTACATTTCCATTAGTGTCATCAAAAAAGTAAAAACAAAAAAAAACGCGGTTGTAGATGAGCTGTGGTGGGTGTTGTTGTTTCATAAGTCACGGGACCCATGTCATTTTGCCCAAATTCGAAATCGGAGAGGATTTGCATTACTTATCGCCCGGAAACGACGACCGTTTTGTTTTCGTCGCGGGTTCTGTTTTTTATGTGCGGTTCAGAACGGGTTGTACATTGAACCATTCGCTGAAAATTGGCTGCATTTGGAGCGTTGGCAGGGCTGCAAAAAACGGTTTCTGTTTTTTATGTCGCTACAGTAAAAAGCGTTCAGATGGAGGGGGGTTTAAAGAGTTTGAAACAAGCTTCGTTATAACGGGATGAGCGTTTTGTTGCAACATATTTTGACTGCATGCTTTTTCTTCTGAAGAAGATGGTGCAAATCTACGTATTTTACCTTTCAAAATTGATTTTACGGCACTTGAATGCCGCTTATACGCTGACACAACCGGGAGTTAATTAACAACGGAGGTACCTCAGATTTACTTTAAGCTTTGCACACACATCGAGCATGGGCCGCATATCAATGTCTGAAAATTTTAGCTCGCGCTTTGCAGGCGCAGCCGAGATATTCAACGGTCTTTGCGGCCGAGAGAGTACGCGAAACGCGGAGAGTGGTCACAGAGGAAACACTTTTTGGCCATACCTTTGCCCGTTTTGTAAGGGAAAAAATTGTCAAAAATTTATCAGCAGTTTGTGACGATTAGACATTACTTCCATAAAGTGCGTAGGCTTTTTTCGCCTTTTATCGCCGACGCACAGTGCACTATGCCTTTTTTCCCCGATTTGTCGCTCGCGCACCGTGCATTTTGCTGTTTTTCGCACAGTGCAAACTCTAAAAGTGGTCTGCACTGTGCGCATGAATGGATCGAGGCTTACGTCGCGGCGATTGATGTGACGGTGCAAAAAAACAGTTGAAATCACTGTGCACTGTGCAAAATGCACTTTTTCGTCTAGCGATTAAAAGTCTACGCACTTTATGGGGATACTAGTAGTTCTTGAGCTCAAAGTCCTCCCCCCCCCCTTTTATGTCACATGTATTTTCCTTACAAACTTTCCCCGCGTATCTTCGCTCTTCAACGTCTTGAATTGTAGATTGACAACGTCTAAATTTATCTTCCTTCCGTTGCAAGTTCCATTCCATTGCGTCCCACTCCCCTCATGGCATCTATTTTATCCCCGAAAATTAGCCTAAACCTGGCCTTTTCTTCCTTTGTCCCTTTTTGTTTTCCCACACGCAAATCGTTGTATTCCCTTAAATGATATTTTCTCTCCGATGCGACGGCGAAAACCAAATTTGCCTCGAGGGCAGGAAAACAAGGCGTTCTTCGAGAGAAATGGTCTTTGATGGGAGATGTGCCGGGTCTTTGTCTTGATACGCACATGAAAGGATTGGATTAGGGAATGCGGAGGGGATCAAAAGATACAGTGAAAAAGAGCTCGGAATAGAATGAGAGGTCAGGGATTATGGAGAATATTTGCTTCAGATTTTGTTTGCCATCTTCAGGAAGCCTTAAAAAGATTTATTCAAAATTTTTTTTGGAAAGTTTCATCAAAATCTGAGCGTCGCGTTTAGGATACTTCTCCTATTAGTTTTTTGATGATATTATACTTGGTCATGACTCCAAAAACAGCGGTCCTTTGGTACATTTGATGCTCCCCTCACAGTGAATATCGCCGAAATCACCGCAGCGACTTTTCGGATGGGCTAGTATAAGGGGAGCATCTAATGCACCAAAGGACGTAGGTTTTTGGAGTCATGACCAAGTATAATATCATCAAAAAACTAATAGGAGAAGTATCCCAAAATAGATCCGGAAAGTCGCTGGAGTAATTTCCGCGACATGCACTGTGCAAAAACAAAAGTTTACTTTGCACTGTGCAATTTCTTGATTTTTGCACCGTGCAATAGGCTTTTTTTGGCTGTCGCTCGCGAACAGTAAAACAATGCTTAGTAAGCGGAGAAAGGGTCAGAGAGGAAAACATTTTTTGGCCATAAATTTGACAGCTTTGCGCGGAAAAAATTAATTTTTTGTAAAAACATTTTTCTCTGTGGTACTTGTCCGTTCGCAAAGTCGCTGGAGTCATTTCCCCGACATGCACTGCGAGAAAACAAAAGTTCCCTTTGCACTGTGCAATTTCTTGATTTTTGCACCGTGCAATAGGCTTTTTTGGACTATCGCTCAGACCCTGACATTTTTTGCACAGTGCATGTCGCCAAAATTGCTCCAGAACGGACTGGTAAAGCATTTCTCCTTCGTTTATACCACCTTCACTGTATACTTTGATCACTACCGTTTCGTAGCTCTAGCGTAACTTTACAAGCCTCTAATTTCGTCATTGTATATACATCAGAGACCATTTTACTTTCACTCGTGTCATTTGCATTTCTTCCTTTATAAATTTCAAGCAATCTCTGAACAGTCCAACTACTTAATAGTCCGTTCGTAAAGTCGCTGGAGTGATATAAGCGATATGCACTGTGCAAAAACAAAAGTTCCCTTCGCACTGTGCAATTTCTTGCTTTTTGCACCGTGCAATATTATTATTTTCACACAGTGCATGGATATTTTGTTGCTTTCCACACCGTGCACAAAAAACCCCATTTTGCACCGTGCAGACATGGCAAAACAAAATTTTTTTTTGAAGAAAAGGGCCGGGCCGAGGGGGCCCAAAAGAACGTTAGGCTTTCGGCTCGGCCCGTTTAGAGTTGGGCCCCTTGCCACGGCACCGTGCATTTGATTTTTTTTTTTTTTTTTTTTTTTTTTTTTTTTTTTTTTTTTTTGGTTTTTTTGCACTGTGCACCGACATATCGCTGCGGCGTAAGCAGGTTTCAACTGCGTTGGGGCCCAAAATTTTGCACGGTCCAATGGAGGTTTGCACCGTACGAAAAACCGAATATTCACTGTGCGGTTGCGACAAGCGCGGGAAGCGAGAAAGGTCCATGCCCTTTATCAGTCTGTCGCAAAAATAATGAGCACTCTGCCGCTGCGCCGATTGCGTCGCTGAAATAAAAAAGAATTTGATTTTTCCGCCACGCAGTAAATTTTCTCGGCGGCGATGCGGTTGTTGACGCGAAAAAGTGCTCATTATTTCCCCGACAGAGTGATATCAAAACACCAATAGGCTTTTTTCGGCTGTCGCTCGCACCCTGAATTTTTTTTTCACAGTACATGTCGCTGAAATCACTTTAGCGACATTGGAAACGTACTAGTATTTCCTTTGTAGATGTTTCCACAAAAATTTTGTTTTTTTTCACTTGGAACATACCGCCGCAATGACTCCAGCGACTTTGCAAAGAGACTAGTACCACTCGCGCCATGAAGTCCCGACAATTCTGAACGGTGCATTTTTCTCAAATTTTCGCGGCCGTCGCGGCGATTTTCCGTTTTTACCCCAGCGACATGCACTTTTCCGCGACCTCACTCCAATTTTCGCGCGCGACGTCAGCGATAAAATTGTCGGGACTTGATGGCGCGAGAAGTAAACATCTGCTTCTGTTTTAAATTGTAAACTACAACCCTGTGCCTGAACCTCAAACCTACCGTAGAGCAAACCCACTTCCGTTAGTCCCTCGAATTCCCAGAAAATCGTCGTTTTCTTCCGAATCTCAAAACCCAATTACCGTTGAGCCTAATACCGCGCTGAATGCGGCTCTATTTCTGGAAGTTTTTATTTCCCCCCCCCCCCTGCAAAACCCTTGTGGCCACTTGATCGGGTTGATAAGACTTTGACGTCGAGTGGATGCCGAGAGCAAACATCCGGCCAGAGGGGATAATTATCTGACCCTTCACACGTTCAGTTTTTTTTTAACTTGCACTGAAAAGGAAGGGAAGGAGGATTGACGGGGATCGGAGGCTTTATTCGAATACTAATACCTCCATTCCGCTGTAAATTTTTTTAGAAACGTTGAGAAGCGTATTTTGTAGTAGTAGTCTGAAGTCGCTAAAGTCATTTCGGCGACATGCACTGTGCAAAACAAGTCAGAGTGCAAGCGACAGCCAAAAAAAACCTATTGCACTGTGCAAAAAGCAAAAATTGCACAGTGCAACGTGAGCTTTTGTTTTCGCACTGTGCATGTCGCAGAAATCACTCCAGCAACTTTACGGACGGTCTAGTATATACGACAAATAATTTTTCAGGCTGCGGAAATCATTCCAGCCTTTTGTCTTGATTTCAAGAGAGCACGCAAAATGAGGAGAGTCTGTTAGACGAAAAGCGAGTTTTGCTCGTAAATCTTTTGTTTGCGCCCGGAAAAATCAAATATTCCGCAGAAAAACTGTACTTGTCCGTCCGGAAAGTCGCTGGAGTGAGTTTCGCGACATGCACTGTGCAAAACAAGTCAGAGCGTGAGCGACAGCCGAAAAAAGCCATTGCACGGTGCAAAAAGAAAGAAATTGCACAGTGCAAAGGGAACTTTTGTAATCGCACAGTGCATGTAATCTTCTTTTAAGCAAAGCTAGCAAAGATATGGCCAAAAAGTGTTTTCTCTCTGACCGCTCTCCGCATTTCGTGTACTCTCTGGTCGGCAAAGGTCGTTGAATGCCTCGACTCTCCCTGCAAAGCGGAAGCCAATTTTTTCAGGAATTGATAAGCGATATAAGATCAAAGAATATGCAAAATTAAAAAAAAATCTGAGCACATCATCATTGCATATTATATTGTGCGTAAAGATTTTGTCGCTTTTCGCACAGTGCACATTTTTCACAGTGCATTTGACCTTTTGCACTGTGCAATCGAAATATCGCCGCGGCGCAAGCTTTTTGCAGCTACGTCGGGGCCCGGCGTTTTGCACAGTGCAAGCGGTCTTTTTGAGGTTTGCACAGTGCAAAATTATTCAAAAAGGCTCTCGCACCGTGCAAAAAGCGGAAAAATGCACTGTGCGGTGCGACAAAAGATTTACGCACTTTGGAAAAACCATAGTAGCCATCATATTTGGCCATAGCAGCCATCATATTTTGAAATGTAATTTTTTCTATTATATACGAGATTTTTTGCCAAAAAATAGCTTATAGCGAGCTCTGTGGTATTCAGTCTGGGCATGCTGTTCGATCCACCGCGTACCGTAATCATAGGTTGTTGCCTTGCAAAAAGATGGAAGTCCTAGTGACCAAGCAGTACATAATTATCCAAATCTTTAAGTACGTACATATTAAATCTTGGGTTGTCTCTCAACAAGTAATTATTACCGTACTCGATCACAGGATAATTGGCTGATGCGACGAGGAAGTTGTACTCTTCCTCATTTCAAACACGTCGTTTCGAGATGTTTTATTTTTGCGGATAAGCAAAGTGCCCCAAGTGCGACACTCAGATTTTGCTTAATTTTGTAGTTGCGTCGGGCAGGGGTATTGCTGAAGAGTCGGGAAAGGTTTTTGGAACCACTGTGAAAAAAATTTACCTTACTCCACCCTTACCCCTTTTTTTGCCGACCCCTGGCTGGGGGGAGGGGTACTGCCATACCCCCCCCCTAGCTACGCCCCACGCCGCTGACGTTGGGGACATATCAATTCCTGAAAATATTAGCTCGCGCTTTGCAACGCCGAGATATTCCACGGTTTTCGCGGCCGAGAGAGCACGCGAAATATGGAGAGCGGTCACAGAAAAACACTTTTTTGGCCATATCTTTGCTAGTTTCGCTCAAAAAATCATCAAATCGCAAAAGCTCTAGCTCACTTTTTTGCAGGGATCCAAATATCTTTGAGGCCGAGAGAGTACGCAAAATGAGGAGATTAAACAGAGAGGACACACACTTTATGGCCATATCTTTGCTAATTTCGCGCGGAAAAAAATGATTTTTTGTGAAGACATTAACCTCTACAGTAGAAATAAGCATAAAACATTTCATATCAAAATTTGCAAAAAAAAGTGACATTTTTCTCAAATTTTGATCCAAAAATTTCGATTGTCTCTGCAAAGCGCGAAATTTCGTATTATGTCTTCAAAAAAATAAATCCAAGTCTATGTCAAGTTATCCTCAAATCCGAACGTCGCATTTGCAACAATTTCCCTGTCGGAAAGTCCCTTATTAATCTCGTATGTCCATTGACAAATTGCTTCTTCCCTTGGTCTCTGATCCTCTTATCACGGAGATTTTTGATTCCCTTGTGTTCCTTGTTATTTCTTGTGTTCCACTCGGATCTGTGACAAGGCCAATCCTTCAATATGCTTCCTTCAACAAGGGCTTATCCATGGGTCTAACCCGTCAGTGACGTGGTTCTTCTCGCTTTCCAATGTTTTTTTTGATATAGTTAATTGGTCTGGAAAAATGTTGCCTCAACTTTAAACTCATTTGATTTTGTTTTTTAGGAGAATATTTTGCCACGGCCGAAAAGATAAATCCTTTACTAGTCGGTCCGTAAAGTCGCTCGAGTGATTTCCGCGACATGCACTGTGCGAACCTAAAAGTTCCCTTTGCACAGTGCAATTTCTTGCTTTTTGCACCGTGCAGTAGGCTTTTTCGGCTGTCACTGACTTTTTTCGCACAGTGCAAACGCCAAAAGATTTTTGAGTTTTGCCAACCCAAAACCGGAAATATATAGCCAAAGGTGATTTTCTGTCTGACCACTCTCCGCTTTTCGCGTTCTCTCTCGGCGGTTTCTTGCTTTTTGCACCGTGCAATAGGCTTTTTTCGGCTGTCACGAATGTGAAAACAGTTTTTATATTACAATAGTAAGCGGAGAGCGGTCAGAGAGGAAAACAGTTTTTGGCCATATCTTTGTCCCTTTTGTAAGGAAAAAATTAATTTTTTGCCGAAACATGTTCCCCTGTGGTACCTGTCCGCTCGCAAGGTCGCTGGACTGATTTCCGCGACATGCACTGCGAGAAAGCAAAAGTTCGCTTAACACTGTGCAATTTCTTTGGCACCCTGACTTTTTTGCACAGTGCAAACGCCAAAAATCACTCCAGCGAGTTTCCGGATGGAGTATCAGTCTGGCGAAAAAGTCGTTGTACTCGTCTTTCAAGGGCCAAAACAGCTACATACTTTTGAATTGCGCATTTTACGGCATGTGACACGAAATGTCAAAAAAAATTTTTTTTTGTCCTGCAGCGAAAACAAAAGCGGCAGAGGTGCAAACAGCAAAATAATTATTAGCAAGCATGTAGAATGTCGCCATTATTTTTTTTCCGTTGTTATTGGTACAGTAGACGAAGAAACTTTTTGGACATTTCGTTTGCACTCCGTAAAAACCACTATTCAAAGTAGCTGCACTGGCCTTTAGCCACGTTAATTTTAAACTCTGTCCGTTTTCAAGCCCTTTTATAGACTCGTTATTTCTCCTCCTTTGCTTCAATCTAATACACTTGCTATTTACGTCCCCCTACAGTAATTCCGAGCCGAATTCCGGTCCCGAAAATGGGCGATTAATGGTCGTGAGAGGGGCGGCGTCGAAGAGGTTTCAATCTCTGGCCCCGAGGCATTCGGCCAGAAACAATGAGTTTCAAGGAGAGGGGGGGGGGGGGCGCTCTAATCAAATCACTGGGCCCGTTCTCGCTTTTCCCTCGTCTTCCAATTGTTTTTGGGTCGGGGGGTAAAAATAGCCCGAGGCAATGATGGGTAGGGCTACTTTTCCGCTTCATCAAACTTATCGGCTCGACGTGCGCTCGGCCGGAAATGAAATTATCCACCCCAAGGCGACCCCAAAACTCACTGTCCCCGACTGTAACAAGGGCTTGGCCCTCTTTTGGTGGGCAGAAAATTTTTCGGTAACTTTTTTTATTTCCAAAAAATTCTGTAAATTGAGGATTTTTTGCTGATTTCAGCTCTCACGGGGAAATGCTCCAAGTTTTAAAAGGACAGAACGGATACTTTTGAATAGCGGTTTTTACGGCGTGGGAAACGAAATGTCCAAAAAGTTTTTTAGTCTACTATACCAATAACAACGCAACAATTGTAATGGTAACATTCTACATGCTTACTAATAGTTATTTTAGTGTTTTCAACTCTGCCGCCTTTGTTTTCGCTGCAGGACATAAAAAAACTTTTTTGACATTTCGTTTCACACGCCCTAAAACGCGCAATTCCAAAGTAGCTGCCCTTTAAGCCCCAGATTTGGATGAAATTTGGCATAGATTTAACGTAATTCTTTTTAAGACATTTGCAACATTTCTAGCTCGCGCTTTGCAGAAACAACCGAGATTTTTAGGCCGAGCACTGGAAAAAATTTGACTTTATTCTACGAATCTGACATTGTTTATGAATTTTTAAGTGTATGCATTTGTAAAAAATGTGGAACATTTTTCAAATTCTTTGGCACAAAAATTTCATACCTACCAGTGCGTTCGTAAAGTCGCTGGGGTGATTTCAACGACATGCACTGTGCGAAAACAAAAGTTCCCTTTGCACTGTGCAATTTCTCGCTTTTTGCACCGTGTAATAGGTTTTTTTTGGCTGTCGCTTGCACCCTCATTCTTTTTGCACTGTGCATGTAGCCGAAATCACTCCAGCGACTTTGCAACGAACTGGCATTTTGCATTCCCTTCGTCGATGTTTCCAAAAAAAAATTAAATTTTCTCTGTTTCACTATTTCGAATAGAATGTTTGTAATCGCTACAAGTATGCTACAAGTATTTAGCAATGCTTTTGCACACACTTTAGACATGGAACGCTTATGAATGCTCAATGATTTTAGCTTACGCTTTCCATGGGCAGCCGAGATACTCAATATTTTGTGCGGCCGAGAGAGTACGCAAAAGTCGGAGTGCGGTCAGAGAGAAAAACACTTTTTTGCCGTATCGCTGCTATTCTCGCATGGAAAAAAATGATTTTTTGGCGACAAATTGTCCTCTACAGTAGAACCATCCATGATACTTTTTATTTCAAAATGCGCAAAAAAATTTTCCATTTTTTCCGATTTTTTGTCAAAAAATTTTTGTTGTTTCTGCAGAACGCGAGCTAAAAACCTCGAGTATCGCTGCAAAAGCATTTATCTAAACAAGTGCCAAATTTCAAAAAAAATTTGAGGTCGCACTTTAGCACTTCCTCGTAAATAAGCTTAAAAATTTTAACGACCTCCCCACGCCTCAATAAGTGCATGATTGCCCCGCCGACACGTATCTTTTTTCGCCCTCTGCAGACCAATCAATTGAAGCCGGTAAACACTCAAAAAAAAAAAACTCGACAGTCCAAACAAAGTGGCGTTAGGTAGTCCTCGTGGGGTGCTGCCTTTTGGGCAATTGGGTGTTAGTGCAAGTGTCTGGAGTCTGTTTTGTATTTAATTCCACAAAATGGACCAAAGTGTTCTTTTTTTCTTTTTTGAGTGGTTAAGGTTTGGCCAATTTGTCTGCGGCTGAAAATGTCACGTTTTTGTGAAGCCGGCATTTTTTTTAACAATTTGAGTGGTTTTCGCCTGAGGCAACCAGCGCAAATTGCCGCAACAGCAAAGAGACGCACTTCTCAGGTTCCCTGACTGTTTCCTCTACCGTAATTTTGGGCTATTTGCGCTTGTTTGTAAAAGGATCCGTCCGTAATGTCGCTACAGTGAATTCGGCGACATGCACAGTGCAAAAACAAAAGTTCACTTTGCACTGTGCAATTTTCTGCTTTTTGCACCGTGCAATAGGTTTTTTTCGACTGTCCCTCGCACTCTGACTTTTGCACAGCGTAGACACCAAAAATCTCTCCAGCGACTTTGCGAACGGACTAGTATTTCCCCTACAGACTGATACAACCGCATTTCCAATGTGCGCAGACCTGTTGTCGCGCCACACAGTGCGTTTTGCCTTTTTTTGCACGGTGTGCGAGCCTTTTTGAAACATTTTGCACGGTGCAAAACTTAAAAATGCCGTTTGCACCGAGCAAACCTCAAAAAAGCCGTTTGCACCGTGCAAAACGCTAGGCGCCGATGCAGCAACGTAGTTGAAAAAAACTTGCGCCGCGGCGATATTTCGATTGCACAGTGCAAAAGGTCAAATGCACTGTGAAAAATGTGCACTGTGCGAAATCCGACAAAATGTCTACGCACAATAAAATTTCTACTTCTGAAAAACAGTAATACAGTAGAAGGTAATTTAGTTTTGCATGGCAAGATTTGTCACCTGGTCTGCTCCAGCCTTTCTATAGTACTCTAAATCATGTGGATTTGTCGCACCTTGGAATCGCCCATTATCGCTTTACGTTTGGGGGTTTGTTGCGCGACTGCGAGAGACTTTGTCGCGACATGTCCACATTATTTTCCCGAAAAAATTACATTTTCCCTTTGAAGATGGCTAATTAAATATTTTCGTTGCAAATGGAATTTCTGTTCACCAAAAACGACGTATCTATGTACTGATCATGCCCTTTGCTTTTTACCTCTGCGAAACATGAACGTCTTTCGCGCTTCTGCGGCTGCACTTCTTACCGTGCTTTCGAACGATGTTGAAGTGCGTAATGCACTCGTGTTGACATGGTCAAAATGAGACTGGAGCTGCGGTCTTATGGGTTCGTACAGTAAGGGGAGTAAAGAGTTTTGGGAAGTGCAACGTACGTCAAATTGAAAAGCAAAAGAGAGGGAAGTCTTCAAGTTGGCGATTCGTCTTTGACACTTCGCAACACGTACGAAAAATTATTTCCCGCCTTTTTTATTGTTTTACGTTCGAGCCAGTATTTGACGGAAAGCGGCAAAATAACCGTCATACCGCGACAAATACCCAAAAAATGACTTTTCTTCAATGTTGCGAAGTGTCAAAGACGAATCGCCAACTTGAAGACTTCCCTTTCCAATTTAACGTGCAACGTTCGTATCTTCTTCACGCTTTTCGCACACGTTGGGCCTAGGGCATCTGTCAATTTCTGAAAATTTTAGCTCACGCTTTAAAAAGCAAGAGAGAGGGAAGTCTTCAAGTTGGCGATTCGTCTTTGACACTTCGCAACACGTACGAAAAATTATTTCCCGCTTTTTTTCTTGATTTACGTTCGGGCCAGTATTATAACTGTCATACCGCAATAAAATAAAATTCTCACAAGAAATGACAAATACCCAAAAAATGACTTTTCTTCAATGTTGCGAAGTGTCAAAGACGAATCGCCAACTTGAAGACTTCCCTTTACAATTAAACGTGCAACGTTCGTATCTTCTTCTTGCTTTGCGCACACGTCGGGCCTAGGGCATCTGTCAATTTCTGAAAATTTTAGCTCACGCTTGCAGGGAGAGCCGAAATATTCAACGATCTTTGCCGCCGAGAGAGAGCGCGAAATGCGACGCTCAGATTTCTTTTCAATTTTAGATATACGTCCATCGGCTGCAAAGGAAAGTTTTAGCTTGCGCTTTGCAGAGAGAGCCGAGATATTCAACGAGAGAGTGCGCGAAATGCGGAGAACAGTCATAGGAAAACACTTTTTTGGCTATAGCTTTGTGAGGAAAAAAAAATTTCTGTAAAAACATTGCTTTTTCAGAATTTCCGAGATTTCTCGCTCGCGCTTTGCAGAAACGACCGTGATTTTCAGGTCGAAAGTTGGCATATAAAGTTTTATGCCGTTATCTGCCCTTTAGATTAATTTTTCCACAAAAAAATAGTTTTTTTCGCGCGAAACTACCAAAGATATGGCCAAAAAGCGTTTTTTTTTCTCCGTTTGGTCTTTTCGTTTTGCGTACGCTAAGTTTACAGCCAGTATTTGACGAAAAACGACAAAATTACTTCCAAACCACAATAAAATAACTTTTTCCAACAGTTTGCGATACTTTTCAGCCAATTCTAACAAGAAATGGCGAATTTAGACACCAAAAAATGACTTTTCTTCGATGTTGCGAAGTGTCAAAGACAAATCGCCAACTTGAAGACTTTACTTTTCGATTTGACGTGTGGGGTGCTTTCCCGGTAAATTTGGGTCAACTTTCATTTGATAACAAAACATGATAAAATAATTTTTTATAACAATTTGCGATACTTTTCAGCAAATTCTAACAAAAAATGGCAAATTTGAATACCCAAAAAATTAATTTTCTTTGATGTTGCGAAGTGTCAAAGACGAATCGCCAACTTTCCTGGTAAATTTGGGTCAACTTTCACTTGAAAACAATAAGACTTCATTTATTATTAAATGGTTTTGTTTTTAGTCATCATGCCCCCCCCCCCCCCCATTTTTATCTCACCCTCGAGCACTTGAACTTACAGCCCACTCTTTGTTCGTTAACATTTCGACAAACTGTTTATTGAAGTCCACAGCCCATTGTGTAATAATACGCTTTTTCCAAAGTGCGTAGACTTTTTCGCCTTTTGTCGCCGGCGCACAGTGCATTTTTCCTTTGTTTCCCCAATTTGTCGCTCACGCACCATGCATTTTGCTGTTTTTCGCACAGTGCATACTTGAAAAAGCATTTTGCACTGTGCGAACAATTCAGCGACAAACCTGCGACCGCGGCTCAGCTGAAAAAACTTTTGTCGCGGTGATATTTTGATGCATTTTGCCTTTTTTCGCACGGTGCAGGCTTTTCGGACATTTTGCACTGTGCATTTTCACTCATCGCTCCAGAGACGTCGCAGCGACACAGCTGAAAATGCGTTTTGTCGCGCAATGTTTGGGTTGCACCGTGCAAAATGTCAAATGCACGGTGCGAAACGTGCAAAAAGAGATGGAGTGCACTGTGCAAATCGAACTTTTCGTCCGTGCACTGTGCATTTTACCTCTCTTTTCGCACGGTGCAGGCTTTTCGGACATTTTGCACTGTGCATTTTCACTCATTGCTCCAGAAACGTCGCAGCGACACGCGGAATGTTTGGGTTGCACCGTGCAAAATGTCAAATGCACGGTGCGAAACGTGCAAAAAGCGGTGGAATGCACTGTGCAAATCGAACTTTTCGCCCGTGCACTGTGCATTTTACCTCTCTTTTCGCACGGTGCAGGCTTTTCGGACATTTTGCACTGTGCATTTTCAATGTCAGATGCACCGTGCAAGGGGATTTTTTTGCACGGTGTGGCCTTGGGGCAAAAAAAAAGTCTACGCAGTTTGGGAAAAGTGTAGTGTGTTCCCGTGAGTATGTTCCATTTATTGCCATCGCATTAGACCTCTTTTTTCAATGCCTTTCCACTTCTGGAAACACCTCCTCAAAAGTTCAACCACTCCAATTGCAATTACATATTACAATTTCGGCGGCCCGTTTACTTGTTCCCCCCCCCCCCCTCCCGTCTGTTACATGTGTTTGTTAACGCAGTTTTGTTGTGCCGAATGTAATCAGTAATGAAATGTTCGGCCTTTTTCCCCGAAGCAACCGAACAACACACCAAATTGGCGGCTAAATGGATTGGTCGCGCCCGTTTCCCTGTAAATTTGTGCACTTTCCCCCAAAGTTTTCAACAACATACGAGGCCACGTGTATTTGGAGGGGTTTGAGGAGGACTTGAAGGTGACGTTGGGCTGCAAGTTTAAAGGGTTTATCTCGAATGGAAGTGCTCCATGTGCGACTCTCAGGTTTTTTTGCAAATTTTACTTCAAAATTGGGCATAGGCCATACATTAAAGGGCCAGAACAATTGACATTTATTTTCGTTGCAATTTCTGGCCATTGACCAAAAACGATGTATTTATGTAGTCTGCCCTTAAAAGGACAGTGCAGCTACTTTTGAATTGCGCATTTTACAGCGTGTGAAACGAAATGTCAAAAAAGTTTTTTTATGTCCTGCAGCGAAGACAAAGGCGGCAGAGTTGCAAACAGTAAAATAATTATTAATAAGCATGTAGAATGTCACCATTATTTTTTTTTCCGTTGTGATTGGTACAGTAGACAAAGAAACCTTTTGGACATTTCGTTTGCACTCCGTAAAAATCGCTATTCAAAAGTAGCTGCACTGGCCTTTAGCCACGTTAATTTTAAACTCTGTCCGTTTTTAAGCCCTTTTATAGACTCGTTATTTCTCCTCCTTTGCTTCAATCTAATACACTTGCTATTTACGTCCCCCTACAGTAATTCCGAGCCGAATTCCGGTCCCGAAAATGGGCGATTAATGGTCGTGAACAAACAGTAAAATAATTATTAGTGGGAATGTAGAATGTCACCATTATTTTTTCCGTTGTTATTGATACAGTAGACGAAGAAACTTTTTGGACATTTTGTTTCCACGCCGCACATCAAATTGAAAAAGCAAGAGGGAGAAAACTGTTCAAGTTGGCATTTTGTCACAAATATGGGGTCCGATGAAACTTTTTTCACCGATTTCTTGTCAAATTTGGTAAAAACCAGGTCTTTTTGACAAAGTTTACCATTTTCAAGCTATATGCATTCTTTTCAGACTTGTTTTGACCGGTAATACCTAGCGGGAAAATTTTAAAAATAATTTTTTCGATAAATCTTAGGACGAAAAGCCAATTTGAAGTGTTCCCTTCGGAATTTGACGTGCGCCTGAAAAAGTGGTTGTACTGTCTCTTCAAGTTCTGAAAATGTTAGCTCTCGTTTTGCAGCCAAGATATTCAAAGGTGTTTGTGGCCGAGAGACCGCGCGCAACATATTACTGCAATATATGCAAGTTTCAACTGCGTCGGCGCTAGAAATTTGCACAGTGCAAAGGGCTTTTTTGAGGTTTGCACTGTGCAAAAAAAGGAAAATTCACTGTGCAGTGACAACCAGCGTTGGAAAGGCGAAATGCACTGTGCAATCAATGCGACAAATGTCCGTGCAATTTATGAAAATACTAGAACAATTTGCCGCAAAACGCTAAAAAACGCCTGCAAAAAATATATTTACTCCATTTCCCGCTAATTCCCCTTTTATTCATTCGCTAAATTGCGGAAAAAACAAGAAAATTTTATGCAATTTACATTTATTTTCGTTGCAATTTCTGGCCATCGACCAAAAACGACGTATTTATGTAGCGTGTCCTCAAAAGGACAGTGCAGCTACTTTTGAATCGCGCTTTTCACAGCGTGGACACGAAATGTCAAAAAAGTTTCTTCGTCTACTGTACTAATAACAACGGAAAAAATAATGGTGACATTCTACATGCTTACTAATAATTATTTTACTGTTTGCAACTCTGCCGCTTTTGTTTTTGCTGCGGGACATAAAAAAACTTTTTTGGCATTTCGTTTCACACGCTGTAAAATGCGCAATTTAAAAGTAGCTTGTACTATCTCTTTAAAAGTTCATTTTCTAAAAAGATGACGTCATTTTAAAACGACGTCATTATTAAGAGCAAAAAAGTTGCAAAACTAATGAAAAGATGAAATTTGTTAGTAAACATCCGGAATCCCTTCGTTTTTTTCATTTGCAAGTAGCTGTCCTGACCCTTTGACTCTTTAACTCTACGAAACATAAACGTGTTCCGCCTCATCTCTAGCTGCACTTTGTACGGTGCTTTCCAATGATGCCGAAATGCGTAATGCACTCGTGTTGACATGGTCAAAATGAGACTGGAGCTGCGGTCTTTATGGGTTCGTACAGTAAGGGGAGTAAAGAGTTTTGGGAGGAAAAGTGTTTAAAGTGCGACCCTCAGATCTCCTTCACATTTTGCACACAAATTGGGCATAGGCTATATATAACTTGCTGAAGATTTTAGCTCGCGTTTTGCAATTGCAGCCGAGATATTCAACGATGTTTGTCGCCGAGAGAGCGCGCGAAATGCGGAGAGCGGGCAGAGAGAAAACATTTTTTGACCATATCTTTGCCAGTTTCGTTTGGAAAAAATTGATTTTTTGTGGAAATATTACCATCTACAGTAGAAATAAGTATGAAACTTTTTGTGCCCAAATTCGCAAAAAATTTTTTATTTTTGCCAGTTTTCTATCTAAAAATTTCTGTTATTTGTGCAAAGTGCGAGCTAGAAATCTTGCTTATGTCATTGAAAAACAACTCAAAATATATTTGTGCCAAGTTTACGAAACTTTTAATGACAAAATTCGCAAAAAGATGTCGCATTTTTGCCAATTTTTGATTTAAAAATTTCTGTTGTTTCTGCAAAGCGCGAGCTAGGAACTTGCATATGTCTTGAAAAAAATTATTCTAAATCTTTGCCAATTGCGCATCGAAAATAAGCTTTTTTTGTCGGAACATTATACTCTGCGGCAGAAATGAGTATGAAACTTTTCATCCCAAAATTTTTGCCAACTTTCAACATAGAAATCTCTGTTGTTTCTGCAAAACGCAAGCTCGGAACTTCCGAAGCGCCTTTGCGCAGTTTCATCCCAATTTACGCGCATTTTCAGATATATCTGAGCGTCGCGAGTCTAGCAATGTCCCGGTGAGTTCAAATTGAAAAGGGAACTCTTCAAATTGGCTTTTCGTCCTAAGATTTATCGGAAAAATTATTTTTGAATTTTTTCGTTAGGTGTTACCGGTCAAAACAAGTCTGAAGAGAATGCATATAGCTTGAAAATGGTAAACTTTGTCAAAAAAGACCTGGTTTTTACCAAATTGGACAAGAAATCGGTCCAAAAACATTTCTTGGATCCTATATTTGTGACGATATGCCAACTTGAACAGTTCCCTCCTTTTTGTTTTTTCGATTTCGACGCACGTCAAATCGAAAAGCAAAGCCTTCAAATTGGCGATTCGTCTTTGACACTTCGCAACATCGAAGAAAACTAATTTTTTTGGTATCTAAATTCGCCATTTCTTGTTAGAATTTCCTGAAAAGAATCGCAAATTGTTGGAAAAATTATTTTATTGTGGTTTGGAACTTAAACGCTCTCTTGCTTTTTCGATTTGACGTGCACTTTGAGTTCAAAATATAACATTCATCCTACGTCTGCAATATTGTTGATGTCTATACCGCAAAAGATATCCAACAACGAGCATTTTGATGTGATTCAAACTTGCGACCCTCTCCGATGTTAGTTTAGAACGACCTTCGGAAGTTTTTGCATAGAGCAAATTCATTTGTTTTTTCCGCCGAACCCGGAAGCACTTTTCATATTTTATCGCCCGACTGCAGGCCTCCCGAAGCAATTGCGGTTATTGATATTAACAGAGGCGTATTTTGACGTTGAGGGTGGCATTTTAACGGGCTCGTTGAAGGGTCTTGCGCAGTTTTGAAGCCGTTCTAGTTTATGTAAGCAGCTCTTTATGGGGAATATAATAAAATGTGAAACTCTCGATGTATTCTAATAGCTCCGGCCTTGTTTTCTCTTTTGGCGCCTATTAAAGTCATAAATGGCGTTTTTACGACAAATCCGACCATGAAACAAAATGCCAAAAAATGGCGCAAAATTTGAATTTTTGAATTTTTGGTCAATATTAGCTTGGTAATGTGATTATTTTGCAATTATAGTAATATTTGGGTTGCTTTTAGCCCTTAAATATGCTCTTTACGGAGTAAAATCGCCTTGAAACAGAATGCCAAAAAGTTTTTGAAATTTGAGTTTTTGAAATTTTGGCTAAAATCGGCTTGTGAATTAAATTTTTTTGCTATTAAAGTATTATATAGAGCAATTTCGGTTTCTAAAAAAACATTTTACGGAGTAAAATCGCCTTGAAACAGAATGCCAAAAAAGTGGCGGGAAATTTGAATTTTTGAATTTATTGGTCAAATTTGGCATGTTATTTTGATTACTTTTTCTCTTTACAGTTATATTTTGGTTACTTTGGACCTTACAAATGCGTTTTACGGAGTTAAGATCGCCTTGAAACAGAATGCCAAAAAGTGGCGGGAATTTTTTTAAAATTTTTTTTAAAATTTAGTTTAAAATCTTGCCAAAGGGGTTGTAGAAAAATTTTGCGCGTTTACATTTTTATTCAGTCTCCAAACTTGCTGTAGTTTTACAATTACAGTAAAATAAACTTTTATTTTGACTATAAAACGGAACAAAAGATGATTACAACATCATAGACCCAAATACGCATAACCCGTTTCGCTGGTTCTCCCATTGACGTGATAATATCCAACTTGCAGGCATTTCTACTCCTTTCTCTCATCCCATGGACGCTATCGGGCATTGTTTTGCATTGCGATGAGTTCTTTTGAACCCAAAAATTCTCATCATTTCATTTACGGCGCAACAAAACAGAGTACCCGCCACAAAAAAGAGTACCCGCCCGTACTATGGGTTCGGCCTCACATCATCCGTCGGTTTTTCGAGCCAAGATGGGCCAATTGTTTGGCCAAATTAGGCAATAAGCGGGACGTTTCGAGAGGAATTATTTAATTCCACGTGCATTTTATAATAGTACCCGCGCTCAAACGTCCTCACAACTTTGTCGACGTCGCGCGTTAAGCATGGAGTCGCAGCGCAGAAGTGCCTGTCGCTTGGGTAGAAACGGGAAATCGCCGCGACGGCCGCGAAAATTTGAGAAAAATGCACCGTGCAAAATTCTCGGTACTTGATGGAGCGCGTAGTACTACTCGGCGCAAAAAGTCTTGAGAATTTATCGCGCACCGAAATTTTGTCGCACGCCGAAAAAAATGATTTGTCGCTGAGAAAATTGGGAATCGCGCGCGACGTAAGGCAAAAAATGCAAAATGCACCGTGCAAAATGATGTTTTTGGTCAAAATGAATGCACTGTGCGAAGCCCTTTTCCCGCGATTTTTGAACCGCACAGTGCAAATGCTCAAAAACCGCACAGTGCAAATTCTCAAAAACCGCACAGTGCAAATTCTCAAAAACCGCACAGTGCAAATTCTCAAAAACTGCACAGTGCAAATTCTCAAAAACCGCACAGTGCAGATTCTCAAAAACCGCACAGTGCAAATTCTCAAAAACCGCAGAGTGCAAATTCTCAAAAACCGCACAGTGCAAATTCTCAGGACTTTTTGCGCCGAGTACTATCAGTCGGCCTATTATTATTTTCTGCGACAAATCCACAGAAAATAATGTGGATTTGTCGCAGCAAAATCTCGCGCCTCGTCAAAGTCGGGCATAAAATTCCCAAGCGCCGCAAAGCGATGGCGCGACAAACCCACATTATTATTTTCCACTGATAGCCTCTCCGAGACGTCGCTGGAGCAATGTACCTTGGTGCGAGAAAAAAGGATATTGCACGGTGCAAAAGCAACAAATTGCACAGTGCAAAGTGAACTTTTGTTTTCGCACAGTGCATATCGCGGAAATCTCTCCAGCGACTTTAGTAGTATTGTTAAAAGGCATGTACAATAGTTTTTTGAGAGAAGGATTTTTTTTCATTTATTTCAAACAATTTTTCGTTCGTTATTTGAAACTAACACGAAATTCTAAGCTGTCTGTCATTTCACTTTGTTTTGGCCATTTTGCAACTTGCACTTAGCTTTTATATGTACAAATAAGCAAAGAACTTACTTTAGTGAATTGAAAAACCCAAACACAAAACATTCCTAATCGTGTCTTACAAGCAACTTTACAAGCGAAGGGTTCCAAGTGCACCGCTTTTTCTTTAATTTAGAAAACGATTTTATTTTTGAAGCAAAATCTTACACTAGAGTCGCTTGAGTGATTTCGGCGACATGCACTGTGCAAAAAAGTCAGCGCGCGAGCGACAGCCGAAAAAGCCTATTGCACCGTGCAAAAAACAAGAAATTGCACAGTGCAACGAGAAATTTTATGCAATTGACATTTATTTTCGTTGCAATTTCTGACCATCGACTAAAAACGACTTAGTGATGTAGCGTGTCCTTAAAAGGACAGTGCAGCTACTTTTGAATCGCGCTTTTTACAGCGTGGACACGAAATGTCAAAGACGTTTCTTTGTCCACTGTACTAATAACAACGGAAAAAAATAATGGCGACATTCTACATGCTTACTAATATATATTTTACTGTTTGCAACCCTGCCGCCTTTGTTTTCGCTGCAGGACATAAAAAAACTTTTTTGACATTTCGTTTCACACGCTGTAAAATGCGCAATTCAAAAGTGGCTTGCACTATCTCTTTAAAAGTTCATTTTCTAACAAGATGACGTCATTTTAAAGTGACGTCATTACTAATAGCAAAAAATTTGCAAAACTAATGAAAAGATGAGATTTGTTAGTAAACATCCGAAATCCCTTCGTTTTTTTTCACTTGCAAGTGTCGCAAATCGAATGATCGTTTTGCCGCTGCCATTTAATAAGTTTACCTGGTTCCGGTCTGTCTCATAGAACACTTTTTGCGGGCATTAATGATGTTTTCGGGGGGGCCGTTCCTTTCAAATTTACTTTTTATGGGATTGTGCCTTGCAAGTGTACTTTTCCATGCATTCCACGACGAGGAATACAACTTTTTCGAAGTAGTTTTTGGAGTTTTTTTCGAGGATTACAGTGATTTTAAGAACGGTATTTTCTGTAAAACCAAAAACTTTTTTTTTGTTTTTTTTAGTTTTCGAGTGATTTTTATTTTATTTTTATTGCATAGCGCGATGCAAAAAAAGTTTTCAAAATTTTAACAGAATTATTTTTCATTTTTTAAAATTTTCCCCAATTTAAGCACATTTTTTCCAATATTTCTGCACAACGCGGTCAAAAAAATTTTATTCAAGAAAATTTGGCTTAAAAATGTCGATTATTTCTGCATTATGCGGTCAGAACTCCCACAAATGCGTTAAAAAATTTACACTTGAATCTGTCGTCAGTATCGTCAAAGTCCGAAGCATTACTAGTCCGTCCGCAAAGTCGCTGGTCATTTTTTTCGTCTGCATTGTGCAAAGAAGGTCAGGGTGCGAGCGACAGCCAAAAAAATCCTATTGCACGGTGCAAAAAGCAAAAAACTGCACAGTGCGAAGTGAACTTTTGGTTTTGCACAGTGCATATCGCGGAAATTACTCTAGCGGCCTTACCGACGGACTAGTATAAAAAATCAAATTTTTTGGACGTTTTCAACGAAAGATCTTGTTTATTTCTGCTTAACGCGATGTAAAACTCTCAAAAATACTTACGGCAATTTGGCTCCTAATTTTTCCCGAAATCCGAAGCCTTGGGATTCATCAATTCCCCTTTACATTATACTGCACAGACCACTTGTTTCTCTTCCAATTTTATTTTTCTTACCCCCCCCCCCCCCCCTCTTCTCATGAACATACCGTCACCGTTTGCATTGTTTGTCATGTCCTCTTATTCGATTACATTTCCAATTCTCTCCCCCGAGGCAATTTTATTATATTTATTGCATTGTCCTTATCAGTTCGGACCCATCTACCAAATGGTCGTATAAACTTCCTACGCAAAAAACCATTCCTCCGAGAGCTGTTCGAATAGTCATTGCAGATTCGAATTCCCCGTTATTAAGATGAGATAACATGCGTTGTAACGCATGTTTTGATGCGAGGAAATGGGCAAAATCTGAGATCTTGTTTGATGTTGTAGTAGATGTTGATGACATAAAAATTGATGGGAGTTGCAACGCTTAGATTTTCTTGAAATTCTCTCTTGACAATTTGTATAGCCCGCAGATCAATTAATCAAAATTTTAACTTTCATTTTGCAGCGAGACCAGAGCTATTCGACGATCTACCGACAGAGTGCACAAAATGCGGAGGGCGGTCAGAGAGAAAAACACTTTTTGCCCATTTTTTGCAAATTTTTTTGTCGAAAAGTTTGATTTTTTTGTAAAGCATTGCTCATCATCCAAGAAACGGAGCAACAATTGAAGGCCCCACAAAATTTGACAAATTCATGACGTTTTTAGTCATCGTAATAATCTCATCAGTTTCCGCAGATTGCAGCGTCTAAATCTCACATACTAGTCCGTTAGTAAAGTCGCTGGAGTGATTTTTGGTATTTGCACTGTGCGGAAAACGTCAGGATGCCTGCGACAGCCAAAAAAAGCCTTTTGCACGGTGCAAACAGCAAGAAATTGCACAGTGCAAAACGAACTTTTGTTTTCGCACAGTGCATTTCGCTGCAGCGACTTTACAGACGGACTAGTATAATTTGTTCGTAAACGTCGCGGGAGTGATTTCCGCGATATGCAATATGCCAAAATGAAAGTTTGCTTTGCACTGTGCAATTTCTGGCTTTTTGCACCGTGCAATAGGCTTTTTTCGGCTGTCGCTCGCACCGTACTTTTTTGCACAGTGCATGTCGCGAAAATTACTTCAGCGACTAGTAACTCTCTGGACAGACTAGTATCTCTCCAAAAATTGTTGC
Organism: Bursaphelenchus mucronatus; assembly: GCA_025436335.1. Lineage (NCBI taxonomy): Eukaryota > Metazoa > Nematoda > Chromadorea > Rhabditida > Aphelenchoididae > Bursaphelenchus > Bursaphelenchus mucronatus. The sequence goes on from CM046360.1 coordinate 1,866,527, forward strand.
CATAATTTGCTTCAAATTCCATCGCAACCAAAAGCATTTCCTCTTTTTCTCTGACCGTCTCTTCTCTCGCCGCGTTCGCTAGCCCAAACCCGGCGGCAAAGAAGGGCACCGAACCTAATCCTATTTATTCCTCGCCTCCCCTGAAATTGGAATTCCCCTTCACATGATCAACTCCCACGTGGCTTCGTCTCAATTCCGCGCCCGCATAATCGGAAATATCCCCGCCGCTTGAACTGTTTGAACGCTGGCTTGGTCAAGATTTTGTGCGTGTTTCGGTTTGTGAAGTCGCTGGAGTGATTTCCGCGACATGCACTGTGCGAAAGCAAAAGTTCACTTTGCACTGTGCAATTTCCCGCTTTTTGCACCGTGCAATAGGCCTTTTTTTGGCCGTCGCTCGCACCCTGACTCTTTTTGCACTGTGCAAATACCAGGCCATCAGGAAAGTCGCTGGATGCTTGAACTGTACAACAAAAGTGAGGGTGGCCCAAAAAAAGCCTACTGCGGCTTTACGGACGGACTTTTACCACTACACACGACATAAAGTCGGTAGAGTTTTATCGCTGATGTCGCGCAAGTGCGTTTGCTGAAAAGTGCATGTCGCGCGGGTAAAAACGGGAAATCGCCGCGACGGCCGCGAAAAATAACCAAAAATGCACAGTGCAAAATTCTACGGACTTTATCGCGAGTATTAGCAGTCTGTCGGGGAAATAATGTGGATTTGTCGCATCTTCAAGTCGCGCGCCATCGCTTCGCGATGTGAATTTGATGCGCGACTAAAAAAAAAATTTTTGCGAAATTTTGCTGCGACAACCCTTTATTTTTTTCCCGACAAACTGATACAGTGCATCGATTTTTTTTCCTTTCGCACTGTGCATTTTGCGCTTTTCCCACAGTTCTCGCAACCGCGCAGTGAATTTTCATTTTTTTGCACAGTGCAAATCTCCATACAAAGCCTTTTGCACTGTGCAAATTCCAGCCGTCAACTTAAGGACGTGGTTGAAAAAAGCTTGCGATATTTCAATTGCACAGTGCAAAATAGAGGTTTTTTGTGCGCAGTGCGGAAAGCGACAAAGTCCGCGCCAGACATGGCAAGGGGGCCGGGCTTTGGAAATTTTGAAAAGGGCCGGGCCGGGCCCAACTCTAAACGAGCCGGTCCGAGGGCCTATCTTTTTTTGGGCCCTCTCGGCCCGGCCCTTTTTTTCAGAAAAAAAAAATTTTTTGCAACGAAAAATTTAGGTGCCAATTTTTTTTGGCATTTTGTTGTAATTTTTTCGTAAAAAAAATTTTTTTGACTACGGTTGTTTAAAGTTTCTCTTTCTTTCTCGGCCGGGCCGGGCTTTGGAAATTTTGAAAAGGGCCGGGCCGGGGGCCCGAAGGGCACCGGGCCCGGCCCGTTTTGCCATGTCTGGTCCGCGCACTTTATGGTAGGCCTGAAAAAGCTACCAGCGCAAATTGGCGTTGGGAAATGAGGAAGTAGCGAGAGATGGGGTCTCTAACGAGCCTAAGTTGTCCTACGTGCAAAGCATTAGGTTTATGCAGACTTTACGGCCGATTACCCAATTTTGACATTGATTTATATACGAAGGGAGGGTTCAAGGTTCGACGCTCAGATTTCCTTTCAATTTTTCATATACGTCCATTGGCTGCAAAGGAATTCCTAAAAGTTTTAGCTTGCGCTTTGCAGATAGAGTCGGGATATTCGACGGTCTTTGCGGCCGAGAGAGTACGCAAAAAGCGGAGAGCGGTCAGAGAGAGCAACACTTTTTCGCCATATCTTTGCCAGTTTTGCGCGGAAAAAATTGATTTTTTGTGGAAAAATTACCATCTATGGTACAAATAGACATGAGACTTTTCATAGCAAAATTCGCAAAAAAATTCACATTTTTGCCAATTTTTGATCTAAAAATCTTGGTTGGTTTTGCAAAGCGCGAGCTAGGAGTTTTGCGTATGTCTTCGAAAAAATAATGCTAAATTTGTCCCAAGTTTTGTCAAAGTCAGAGCGTCGCACTTTCCTTGTAAATACAGTCAAAACTCTGTATCATAACAAGCTTTGAAATCGTTCAATTTTGTAAAACCTGTTTCCAAAACAAATTTATTCTTTATAGTAACAACTTGTTTTAGACCTTTGTAAAGTGGATGCCAATTTTTGGCTTTCAAATCACAAGAATTTCTGATGTTTTTGCCATTTTCGGTCTTTATAACGTCCAAATTTTATCTGAGACATACGTTGAAATCTTCAGATTCCCTTAAAGGTCCAGAACAGCTACTTTTGAATTGCGCGTCTCACGGCGTGTGAAACGAAATGTCAAAAAAGTTTTTTTATGTCCTGCAGCGAACACAAAGGCGGCAGAGTTGCAAACGCTAAAATAATAATTAGTAGGCATGTAGAATGTCACCATTATTTTTTTTTGTTATTTTTGGTACAGATAACAAAGAAACTTTTTTGACATTTCGTTTCCGCACCGTAAAAAGCGCGATCGAAAGTAGTTGTACTGTCCTTTTAAATCTCATGGCCTTGTGGTTACGCCAAATGTCATCAAAATGGTCCTAGGGCTTTTTGCATTGCTTTTGCTTCAATCTAAAATACGAAATTTGCTTCTTTCCGACTCCTTACTTCATCCCCAATTTCTTCGTGAAATATTTCGTTTCGCCGTCTATTCCCCTCAGGCACTAATCTCGTTCCAAGCCGCCCCTCCCCTCATCACTGATCCGTGACCCGCAGAAACGGCAAAACAAGTCTTTATTTACATATATTCCGGCATCCTCTCGTCGTTGACATCATCCCGACAACCGAACGTATGTTGACGTTGAATTTGGCGCGAATTTGCGGGCTCTGATGGCCAAAAATCTGCCTATACGACGAAGAGTCCATCCTTTGCTTGCGGTTCGGTTCGAGGCCCCGTAATCGGAGGGGGGATCCGGCGATAATTCGCTGTAAATAACAATAATAGCGGTTCATCGGGAGCGGAAATGCGCCCAATTCCTCGGTTCGTGGGCTACGGCCGGCTTATGACACTGTAGATTTTGGGAATTTGGATTATTCGCATGGACTTATGACGAGCCGAAGGCAAACCCCACTCGATTTCAAGGCTTTGCGGAGGGCTCGCGAGATGACATTACATGGCTGCGTAATTTGTCATGTATTTTTGAATCCTAGAGAGGTTTAAGGGAATTTCTTTCCCTTATCTTGCCTAAAGGCGGAGGACAAAGCCATTTTTTTGGTGGTGTTATATAAAAAGAAATTTGCGGCATGGAAGAGTACAGTATACAGATTTGTCATCAAAGAGTGCTCTAGGGCAAAAGTTTAGATTTTTCTCAGGCATACCTTTAAAGGGGAGAGCCTCAAGTGCGACGCGCGTCAAATCGAAAAGTAAAGTCTTCAAATTGGCGATTCGTCTTTGACACTTCGCAACATCGAAGAAAATTAATTTTTTGGGTATTCAAATTTGCCATTTTTTGTCAGAATTTGCTGAAAAGTACCGCAAATTGTTAGAAAAAATTATTTTTTCATGTTTTGTTATCAAATGAAAGTTGACCCAAATTTATAAGGAAAGGACCTTACACGTCAAATCAAAAAGTAAAGTCCTCAAGTTGGCGATTCGTCTTTGACACTTCGCAACATCGAAGAAAAGTCATTTTTTGGGTATTCAAATTTGCCATTTTTTGTTAGAATTTGTTGAAAACTATCGCAAATTGTTAGAAAAAATAATTTTATTGTGGTTTGGCAGGGGTACCCCCCCCCCCATGCTCTCCCCCCCCCTAGCTACGCCCTTTTTGTCATTACCCCATCATACTGGCAGAGAAATCATACACAACTATATACGACCATTATTTTCAAAAGGTTTACAACACTTTTCTAACTATTTTTTCATCCTACCTTAGTAATGTCATGTTCACCCGATGGGTTGATATCGACGTTCGGGGCCAAAGCAAATTTGGAACGGCTCGCGATTTTCGGCCCCGCCATGTGCAGTTAAACCGCCAAAGGAACCTCGCTTCCTTCGGCTCGTTGGTCATAACACCCTGCGCAAAAAGCCGTTGCATATCCATGACATCACTCCCATAATTCGTTTTAATCATGGTAGATTCGATTAAACTGCGGGGAGAGCCCGTTCCCTGGGCTAATTCGGTCGGTTGTTATTATCTTCCGGGATGATTCGCAAAAAATTCGTAAACAAGACGGGAGAATATTTTAATTTTGCGATCATGGCGGGAGATACGATTGTTTTTACCATTTTTTTCAAACACAAACGAAACTTTCCACAACGCCGGCCTCGCCTTTGTTTGTTAACCTTTGGGTTAATAAATCTTAATGAAATTCTTGGCATTTAATATTCGTTTTATTATTTGTTCGAGTCACAGTTTTTTCAGCACATTGTTATTGGAAGTATAAACCGTTTTTATTTAGTTAAAGCGCCAGTACACCTGCTTTTGAACCGCCCTTTTTATGGGTTGGGGCGTCGCTAGGGGAGGGGGGACCAGCCAGGGGTCAGCAAAGAAAATTGAATGGGGTAAGGGGGGAGTGAGGTCAATTTTTTTCGCCACAAAAATTTTTTTTCACAACTACTTGTGGTCTGTCTCAAAAATCTCTCCCCCCCCCCCCCCCCCCCCCGGACCGACTAGCTACGTCCCTGTGGCTTGGAAAGCGAAATTTCCAAAAAGTTTTCAAAATTTGTGCAAATGTCATCAAAATCTGAACGTCGCACTTGAAGCACTTTTCATGTAAATCGATTTTTTTCATGTTTAAGAGCCAGAACTTGCCTAGCGACAAAAAGTCTGCGCACTTTATGGAAATAATGTTATATGTAGTAGGATACTTTGAAGCTTTAAAGCGCCAGAACAGCTACTTTTGAATTGCGCTTTCTACGGCGCGGAAACGAAACGTCCACAAAGTTTCTTCGCCTAGTGTACCAATCACAGCAGAAAGAACGTAATGGTGGCATTCTACATGCTTACTTATTATTATTTTACTGTTTGCAATTTTCCCGCCATTGTTTCCGCTGTAGGAGATAAAAAAAACTTTTTTGACATTTCGTATCACACCCCGTAAAAAGCGCAATTTAAAAGTAAAAGTAGCTGTAATTGCATTTTTAAGAAATTTTACAGTGCAAAATGGGCTTTTGTTTTTGCACAGTGCATGTAGCTGAAATCACTGCAGTAACTTCGCGAACGGTCTTGTACTCGCCTTATAACTTTTACAAAACCCATCGAAAGATCTGACCTTTAAAGGGCCAAAACATCTACTTTTGAATCGCGCGTTTTACGGCGTGTAAAATGAAATGTCAAAAAAGTTTTTTTATGTCCTGCAGCAAAAACAAAGGCGGAAAAATTGCAAACAGTAAAATAATTATTAGTAGGCATGTAGAATGTCACCATTACGATTGTTGCGTTGTTATTGGTACATTAGTCGAAGAAACTTGGAGAAATCAACAGAGACGTAAAAGGGATTGCAAAAGTGGAAAAAGCAAAGGTGCTCGAGGGCACGAAAACAATTGCGTTTGAATCTCGTTTTTACGGCTTGAAAGACGAAATGTCACAAAAAGTTTCTTCGTCTACTGTACCAATAACAACAGAAAAAAATAATGGTGACATTCTACATGCTTACTAATTATTATTTTACTGTTTGTACCTCTGTCGCTTTTGTTTTCGCTGCAGGACATAAAAAAAATTTTTTGACATTTCGTTTCACACGCCGTAAAACGCGCAATTCAAAAGTAGCTGCGCTGGCCCCTTAAGAGTTTTTGGGCCAGACCAATTGAATGATAAAAAGGCAAAGCGTTTACAACGAAAGTGCTTCAAGTGCGACGCTCAAATTTTGATGAAACGTGGCACAAATTGAAAATATTTTTTTATAACATACTATGTTTAATTTTTAGCCCGCGCTTTGCAGAAACAACCTCGATTTTCGGTCCCAAAAAAAGCGTACATTCAAAAAAAAATTTTTTTTTGTAAATTTTACGATATTTCTTTCCCTGCCAGGTTATATATCAAAATACTCACTGTGAATTCGCTCATAATTGCACGTGTTGGCATCAACTTCAACTTTTTGCCATCAATAATATAACCAATAATTTGCAGTATTTGTTAGTGTCTCTCATGACCATAATTTTGCTTGAAAACTACCGCAAAGACCCCTGCAAACACACCCTCATCTTTTAAAAAAAATTACTGCTTTCTTTTCGTCATTAGTTATATTATGCATGTCAGTTGTGGGTGGGGATTCGATATTTTCGCGGGAATCCAAAATATTTACCATTACAACCGCCAATTTGTAAATGGTCGGGTTTAAAGTGACGTTTACGGTATTTTAATTCGAAACCCCGAGACATAACGCACTTTTACGTACTGTGTATGACTGTTACAGTGCTCCCTTTGAATTGCCGGACATGTCTCTTCAAAATTGTTTCGTATTTCACCGGTTGTAGCTGAATATGTGACACGTTTAATACACTCTGTTTTCATCGCTTTGTGCCGGCAAAAATTGTGCTTTTCGAAATGCGTAGTTGACATGTTTTGAATACGTTTTTTGACGGTCAACAGCCTTTTGAATGTACAAAAATTCGTGCACCTGGAGAAGGTTAGCGCGGTGTTACAAAGTCGACTTTTGGGCTTGGCCAAATTGGAGGTCACGGAATTTTTTGTACGGCCAAAACATACGCCCATCTTTGCAAAAAATTTTCAGTTTGAGGTTGGTACTACATAGTCCGTTCGCAAAGTCGCTGGTGTGATTTTTGATGTTTGCACTGTGCAAAAAGCAAAAAATTGCACAGTTCAATGCAAACTTTTGTTTTTTCACAGTGCAAATCGCCGAAATTACTCCAGCGACTTTCCGGATGGGCTAGTATAAGGGGGAACATAAAATTTATCAAAGGACGGGGGTTTTGGGAGCCATGACCAAGTATAATATCAGTAATATCGTTCTTGGTGCAAAGACCAAGAAATTGCACAGTGCAAGGTAGCTAGCGAGGAGGGAGAGGGCATGGAGGGCGGACCACTGGGGTCGGCGAAAAAAATGAAAAGAGCAAGGGGGCAGTAAGGAACATTTTTACGGCGTGTGTGTTTTTTTCACAAGTAGCTAGCTATCTGTGGCCGCAAAAACCTCCCTTCCCCCAGACCGACTCCACAGCTACGCCCTTGGTGCGAGCGGCAGCCGAAAAAAGGCTATTGCACGGTGCAAAAAGCAAGAAATTGCACAGTGAAAATTGAACTTTTGTTTTCTCACAGTGAATGTCGCGAAAATCACTTCAGCGACTCGACGAATAGGCTAGTAGGCTTTTTTCGGCCGTCGTTCGCACCCTGACTTTTTTGCACAGCGCATGTCGCAGAAGCCATTCCAATGAGCAAAAAGTGTTTTCCTCTCTGACCGCTCTCCGCGTTTTGCGCACTCTGTCGGTAGATCGTTGAATTATTTCTGAGACATATGTGAAATAATTAATTAGCTCGCAGTGTATCAAATCGACCGAGATTTTTTGTCGACGAATGTTAAAAATTTAAAAATTTGATGTGTTTTTGCGAATTTTGGTTTGAAAAGTTTTGTATATACCTACCTCCGCCGTAGAAAGCCATTTTTCCGCAAGAAACTGGCAAGGATATGGCCAAAGAGCGCCTTTCTCTGACCGCTCTCCGCATTTCGCGTACTCTCTCGGCCGCAAATGTCGTTGAATATCTTGGCTCTCTGTGCAAAGCGCGAGCTAAAACTTTTAGGAATTGATATGTCGCCAATGCCCAAGATGTGTGCAAAATTTGCACAAAATCTAAGCGTGGTATGTTGAGCAATTCCGTTGTAATTTCCAGTGATCTTGAGTGATGCAAGCGTTGTAAAATACGTCGGCAGTGTTTGCCACTCCAAAGCTTTCCAAATTTGATCGCCGGTTTAGTGAAGCCGGGTATGCAAATTACTTTGATTACTGCTCTTATGAGCCATGGAAATGTGCATGAAATGCTTTTTAATTCTATACATCTTTGATATAAGAAAGCCTCTTGTAAATTAGCGAATAAATTCTCGTAATTAACGTGCACATGGCCGTTTAATCCCCCTTAAACTTCAAACTTTGCCCCTGACTCCTCCACGAATGTCTCGTTTCCAAGGACGTACGACATGTTCGTGTTCCAACCCCATCGTATTACACTGTCGCTTATTTGTCTGAGACCCCTTTCCGGTAAACATCCCCGTTACAGAAATCGACCGCTACATTCCGTGCATACGATATTTACCGTTTAATTTGAATTTTCAAGATTTCTCGCGTTCCATGTACAAGATACGCAAAGTTTTTGTGGAGTTAGTAGTTTCAGAAAGTTTTGGGCCATTCGTTTTGCCTCATACGAAGAATTATGATCATTGCCTTCATAGCGGCGATAAGATGACATTCTGCGAGGACGATCCCAAACTCTTTGACCGCGACCTCGAGTCCACCAAGGAATTCCTGCGCACCATGGCGGCGTTTCAGGCGTAAGTTGCGACATGTTCGGAAAATATATAATAATATGTTTGAGTTATCACGTTACTAGTGCATCCGGAGAGTCGCTGCACGTCAAATTGCGAAGGGAACTCGAAAAATTGGCTTTTCGTCCAAAGATTTAACGGAAAAATTATTTTTTAATTTCCCCGCTAGGAATTACCGGTCGAAACAAGTCTGAAAAGAATGCATATAGCTTGAAAATGGTAAACTTTGTCAAAAAAGACCTGGTTTTTACCAAATTCGACAAATCGGTCAAAAAGTTTTATCGGATCCTATATTTGTAACGAAGTGCCAACTTGAACAGTTCCCTCCGTCTTGAGTTTTCGATTTGACGTGCAGAGTACTTTTTTCGTAATTTTGTTTGTAAAAAAACTTTCTTTGCCCTTTTCCAATGTCTTCAAAAATGGGAAATGAGAATTTGATGAGTAAGCAAATTTTTTGGTTTATTTTTGGAAAAATCATTTTTTTCAAATTCATCTTTTTATTTTTGTGAATATGAAAGGCCTTTAATTTGTGCGCCTGGAGAAGGTTAGCGCGGTGTTACAAAGTCGACTTTTGGGTTTGGCCAAATTGGAGGTCACGGAATTTTTTGTACGGCCAAAACATACGCCCATCTTTGCAAAATCTCCAATTTGAGGTTGGTACTACATAGACCGTTCGGAAAGATTTTCAATGTTTGCACTGTGCGAAAAACGTCAGGGTGCGATCGACGGCCAAAAAAAGCCTATTGCACGGTGCAAAAAGCAAAAAATTGCACAGTGCAGTGCAAACATTTGTTTTCTCACAGTGAATATCGCCGAAATCACCGCAGCGACTTTTCGGATGGGCTGGTATAAGGGGAACATCAAATGTACCAAAGGACGGGGGTTTTGTTAGCCATGACCAAGTATGTCAATAATATCGTCAAAAAAGCTGATTAGAAAAGTATCCCAAATGCGACGCTCAGATTTTGATAAAACTTGGTATAAATTTAAATAGAATAAATTTTTTTTAGGGTTTTCCGTCCTATATCGCGCTTTGCAGAAACGACCGAGATTTTTAATCCGAAAGTTTACCAAAAAATCGAATTTTTTTTGCGATTTTTGATATAAAAGTTCCATTCTTGTTGCTAACGTAGAGAGTAATATTTCCACCAAAGCAAAATTTTTTCCGCGCAAAACTGACCCAGAAACGGCCAAAAAGTGCCTTTCTCTGACCGCTCTCCGCGTTTCGCGTACTCTCTCGGCGGAAAAGATCGTTGTATATCTTCGGGCCTTCAAAATGAAGGCTGAAGCTTTCACAAGTTATTACCAGAATAATTTCTGACTTTCTGTCATCTAAAACTGCAAAAATCATCAATGTGATCCATCGTATTTCAGGTTCTACGCACCACTCCACGGGTATATTTGCGTGTTCCTCTGTTTGTTCGGGTTCTCATCCAATTTCATACATGTAATCGTGCTGACGCGGCAGTCGATGCGAGGCAGCGCCGTCAACTCCATCATGACCGCCGTCGCGCTCTGCGATATGGGTACGATGGCGTCCTACCTAATCTATATCTATCATTTTGTTCTCAAAGGGAAATCACCTCATAATTGGTAAGTGGGCGGGGTTTTTTTTTTGGGGGGGGGGGGGGGGGTTATCAATTTCTCGGCGGAGGGTCGGCGGAGAAGCTGGAAATTTCCACAATGAGAGATGAAAGCCTGTAATTTTATCTCACAAGGTATTAGTCAGCCCGTAAAGTCGCTGGAGTGATTTCCGCGACATGCACTGTGAGAAAACGAAAGTTCATTTTGCACTGTGCAATTTTTTGCTTTTTGCACCGTGCAATAGCCTTTTTTCGGCGGTCGCTCGCACCCTGACTTTTTTGCACAGTGCATGTCGCCAAAATCACCCCAGCAGCTTTGCGAATGGACTAGAATAAAAGCACCACATTAAAAGAATAAATTTAGGAGAGCTGTTGGAAAGTCGCTCATTTTTTGCCAAAATCAACAATTTTTCGGTTGAAAATATCTAGCTGGGCCAAATAGTCTCACCATGTTCGCACAGTGCACAGTCGCAAAAAAACGTGTTGCGCGGCGACGATTAAAATTTTCGATACACTGCGACCACGCACAGTGCAAAACACACTGTTTTGCAAAGGGCAATCAAAGCATAGTGCGTTCTTTTCTCGCAACCCACCGATTGTTTGTCACGCAGAGCCTTTTTTTTAGTTTACACTCTGATGCTCTGAAACTTTACAGATTACTAGTTCGTCTGGAAAGTCGCTGGTTGTCAGGGTGCAAGCGATTCGATGATATCTGTCATTTCACTTTGTTTTGGTTATTTTGCAACTTGCACTTAGCTTTTATATGTACAACTCACTTTAATGAATTGAAAAACTCAAACACAAAACGTTCCTAGTCGTACCTTACAAACAATTTTGAAAGCGAAGGGTTCCAAATGCAACGCTTTTTCGTTAATTTAGAAAGCGATTTTATTTTTAAAGCAAAATCTTATACTAATCCGTTTGCAAAGTCGATGAAGTGATTTCGGCGACATGCACTGTGCGAAAAAAGTCAGGGTGCGAGCGACAGCCCCATAAAAGCCGATTGCACGGTGCAAAAAGCAGTAAATTGCACAGTGCAAAATGAACTTTTGTTTTCCCACAGTGCATGTCGCTAAAATCACTCCAGCGACTTTACGGACGGTCCAGTAAAACGATAGCTTCTCACCTCCCAGTGCTCATCATTTCAAGTTTCTCCGCCGACCCTCCGCCGAGAAATCGCCGATTTCTCTCTTCCACTTTCCTTAAAATCTCCCGTAATCTCAATTTTCCTTCAGTTCAAACGGGTTGACATACTTGTCCATGTCCTTTCTTCTATTCCACATGTTCCTCAGCATAACGCTGCACACGACGACGCTCTGGCTAGCCGTCGCGATGGCCTTCCTCCGCCGCATGACCCTGCACACAACAACGCTGCACTCACAATGGCAACGGAGCCGGTTGGCCACCAAGATCAGTCTGATTGTGTTCTTCGTGGTGATGCTGTTCAGTCTGCCGACGCTATTGGTCCATCGCATAGTCCAATACGAAGCGGATGTGTGGCGCCCGAGGCCGAGTTGTTCGCAGTTCTATGCCGACAATTATACGGAGACAATTTATACGCTGGCGGTAAGGGAAATTGGAAAAACGGTCGAGAAATTTACAAAATTTGTCCACCATCGCAACGCTGTATAAAACTAGGCGGGTTAACACCTCTTGACATGTCTGCACAAGGAAAAACCTTGTCGCATCTCTTCAATCGGCGACAAAGCAAACTACACAGTGCGCCGGAACCATGCACAGTGCAAAACAAACTTTCCGAAAAAATTGCACTGTGCGTTTTTCATTCGCACTGTGCAAAAAAAACTTTCCGAAAAAATTGCACAGTGCATTTTTCATTCGCACCGTGCCAATTGTTTGTCGCGCAAAGCCACGCACAGTGCAAAACAAAGTCTCCAAACAGTGCATCCATCGCTTATGTCGCTCTATAAACCTGCACAGTGCGTTTTTCATCCGCACCGTGCCGAGTGTCTGTCGCAACGCACAGCAACGCACAGTGAAAAATAATCTTTTTTGTCGCCGCTTGTGTCGCGCGATAAAACTGCACAGTGCGTTTTTTATCCGCACCGTGCAAATTGTTTGTCGCGCAAAGCCACGCACAGTGCAAAACAAATTTTTCGAAAAAATTGCACAGTGCGTTTTCATCTGCACCGTGCCGATTGTTCGTCGCGCAAAGCCACGCACAGTGCAAAACAAACTCTCCGGAAAGTGCAGCCGCTTATGTCGCGCGATAAAACAGCACAGTGCGTTTTCATTCGCCCCGTGCAAATTGTTTGTCGCTCAAAGCAAAGTGCAGTCGCTTATGTCGCGCGATAAAACTGCACAGTGCGTTTTTCATCCGCACCGTGCCGAGTGTTCGTCGCGCAAAATCAGCATGCCGACCGCACGGTGCAAAGACATGTCAAGACCTTTCGACCCGCCTATCGCTGTGTTCAGCGACTTCTGCATGTGGTATATAATGGATAAATGCGGAATGTCAGCCAGAACAAGTAAATCTTTCCGCTACAGCTTCTTCATAATTTTCTCATCCAAACTTTTGCTTCAGATAGCCCCCACAGCGATGCACAACGGGTGTAGGTGGTTTAAGGCGAATCTCTGGTTAACGGGTACCCTCTTCAAGGTGATTCCCTGCATTCTGCTCATCATTCTGATCAGCTCGCTGCTGCTGAAGCTCAAGAACGCCGAGCAGAAGCGTCGGCTTCTGCTGCTGAATGGCGGCGTCGGGAATGACACGAACAAGCGAATTACCTCCGACAAAACGACCGTAATGCTGCTGGCGATTCTGGCCGTCTTCTTGTTCACCGAGTTCCCGCAGGGCATTCTGTCGATTTTGAGTGCGGTTTACACGAACGATGTCCACAACATGATCTACTTCATGCTGGGCGACGTGCTCGACTTGTTGTCGCTGGTGAATAGCTCGGTCAACTTTGTTTTGTACTGCCTCATGTCATCAAGGTAGGAGCAGTGTTTGATATATATACTACTAGTCCGTCCGTAAAGTCGCTGGAGAGATTTTGGCGACATGCACTGTGCAAAACAAAAGTTTCTTTTGCACTGTGCAATTTCTTGCTTTTTGCACCGTGCAATAGGCTTTTTTCGGCTGTCGCTCGCATCATAACCTTTTTGCAGAGTGCATGTCGCCAAAATCACTCCAGCGACTTTGCGACAGGACTGGCATTTATTATGTATACTTTAATTTTTATTTCTTTTTTGATTTGTCATAATTTTTCGAAAACTAAAAAAAATTTTTTTTCAGATATCGTCACACATTTTGCACAACAATCCTACCGCTGGCGTGGCTTCGTTGCAGCGGACTTCGAAGCCAAACACAGCCAAATGTGGCCGTCTTCACGAACACAGACATCCCTTCCCGGATGAACAATGTGGAAGTGTGTTTGACTCCGGATGGAAGGAGAAAGTAAGCTTTGTTTGGAATTTTGAGGGCATGCAGTGCCTGGGGGACTGATCGCTGAAAAGTCTAGCTTGATCTTTGCTTCGGCAGCCAAGAGATTGAACGAGCTTTGCGGCCGAGAGAGTGCGCGAAGCGGGGAGCGCGGTCAGAGAAAAGACGCCTTTTGGCTATAATTGCGTCAGTTCCGCGAGAAAAAAATTAATTTTTTGTGAAAACATTACGGTAGAAATAGGTATAAAACATATTATGCACGAAATCGCAAAAAATTCTCAAATTTTTACCAATCTTTTGGTAAAAAATCTCAGTTTTTTTTTTGCAAAATGAGTCCCAATAAAGGGCCTGGACAGATACTTTTGAATTGCGCGTTTTACGGCAGTAGGCATGTATTAGAAAGCATGTAGAATGTCACCATTATTTTTTTTCGTTGTTATTGGTACAGTGGACCAAGAAACTTTTTGGACATTTCGTTTACGCCGTAAAAAGTAGCTGTGCTGTCAAAAGTAGCTGTGCTGTCCCTTTAAATACGATAGGTCTATGTGCGGGAAAACGGAATTGACGAGGGAAGTAGTAGGCCGTCCGTAAAATTGCTGGAGTGATTTCCGCGACATGTACCGTCCCATTACAACAGAAAAAAAATTTGACATAAAAATCTCGGTTGTTTCTGCAAAGTGCGGGCTAAGAATGCAAAAGTCTTTCCTTGAAAAATCTAAACCTTGCACATACCGCAACCGGCCATTATATGTTTGGTTCATTTCAGATCCAGTCCGGCGTTCCGCACGGTGCGTGAGCCGCTGATCCCGCAAGCCCGACTGCCTTTGTCCGCGCGTGCCTCTCGAGGATGACCTTAACTTATATACACTTGTTCTACGCCATGTCCAGCACATGTCCCCCCTCTCATCCCATCAGCATTTCATTTCGATTGTGATACTCTTTTTTCGTTTTGTTTTCGAATTTTATTTATCCAATTACAATGTAATTGCAACGGTTATTACCAATATAAAAAAAAGTTGGTTAACAAGTGGTTCTTACACATGATTGAGTTGTACACGGCGGCAAGGAATGGGTGGAGATTAGAAAACGTTTAATTTATGCGAACAAAACGCCTCGCATTGCTCTTTCGTACTCAGAATCAGCTCGTCGGGATCGTATTCCTCCGGACAGTAGCCGTACGGATAGGACTCGCAACGGCCGTTGACGGCGACCCATCGGACCGTGTAATGGGACGGCTTCATCGTCTTTTTGCACATGGCCTTGAACGGCAGAATGTGGCCGCAAACCTCGGGGTTCTTGAACTCTGAAACGAGATTTTTTGATGATATATCGGTATTCCCACACTTGTCGCCGCCGCACACCAAATTTCACCCGTTTCACACCGTGCAATCCCCAAAAAAGGGCTTTTGCACTGTGAAGATTCCAGCTTCCGACGCAGCGACGCAGTTGAAACTTGCTTATGTAGCTGCACGGTGCAAAAACCAACAAAAATTCAAATGCACCGTGCAAAAACGAGGTTTTTTGTGCACGGTACGGAACAACAAAATGTCCATGCACTCTGTGAAAATACTAATAGTCCGTCCGTAAAGTTGCTGGAGGGATTTCTGCGACATGCACTGTGCGAAACAAAAGTTCCCTTTGCACTGTGCAATTTATTGCTTTTGCACCGTGCAATAGGCTTTTTCTCGCACCCTGACATTTTCTGCACAGTGCATGTCGCCAAAATCACTTCACCGACTAGTGACCCTCTAGACAGACTATATTAACTCTCCAAAAATTGTTGCCATAATTTGCTTTCAATTTTTTTTTAAACTGACGTTTTCGCACAGTGCAAACACCAAAAATCACTTCAGCGACTTACCGGATGGAGTAGTATGAAAGTACTAATAATTTAGGGTCCAGCCTCGAGGGTAAGGCAGAACATTCGGAAAAGTATTGCTCAATTCAGGCTCTGGGCCTTCTTTAAAGACGTTAATCTCCCCCCCCCCCCTTTAAAAAAAAACTCCGCTTACTCTGTAAGCCGTGTTCCGGATCATTCGCCTGAATGATTTGAGTATTCACCTCCAAGTCGACTCCCAAATCATTTCCGGGCAGCTCATCCAACGACTCGAACTCTGGCGGCTGTGTGACCGCTCCGTCCGCAGTTGCCAAAAAGTCGAACAGGTCCGAGTGTCGGAATTCGGCCGGCGTCAAGCACAACAACTCGCAGTCGTCCTTGGTCCTCAGGGTAAAGTCGTTTTCCACGCGCGTTCCGGGACAGAACCCGTACGGGTAGGAGTGGCATTTCCCGTTCTGGACGTACCATCGCACAACAAACTGAGTGGACTTGACGAACCTGCTCACTTCGCAGGTCGTCTTGAACTTTTGTCGCTCGCACAGGACTCCAGGCTTTGGTGGCGCAATCGGTAAGGGCAGCGCTGTTGGAGGAGCAATGACCTCAGGCGAAAGTTCGTGCTTCAACAGGACTAAAAAGGAATGATTTTTTCATTTTTTTGCAAGTAGTAAGTGTTAGTAGTCCGCTGCAAAGTCGCTGGAGTGATTTTTTTGGCGTTTGCACTGTGCAAAAAAAGGTCACGGTGCTTTCTCTTTCTTTAAGCTTTTTAAACTTCAATTTTCCTTCGGTTTGTATACGACTAACAAAACCTTTGAAAATAAAGTGATTTCCGCGACATGCACTGTGCGAAAACAAAAGTTCACTTTACACTGTGCAATTTCCTGCTTTTTGCACCGTGCAAATGGTTTTTTTTTTTTTAATTGTTGCTCGCACTCTAACCAACAAAGGTGAAATGCACGGTGCAAAATGCAGGTTTTTGTGCACAGTGCGGAGAGCGACAAAATCCATGCGGTTATAAAAATATTAATATTTCTAGTCCGTCCGTACAGTCGCTGGAGTGATTTCCGCGACATGCACTGTGCGAAAACTAAAACGCCCTATGCACAGTGCAATTTCTTGCTTCTTGCACGGTGCAATAGGCCTTGTTTTATTGTTGCTCGCACTCTGACCAACAAAGGTGAAATGCACGGTGCCAAGTGAAGGTTTTTTGTGCACAGTGCGGAGAGCGACAAAATCCATGTGCTTATAAAAATATTAATATTACTAGTCCGTCCGTACAGTCGCTGGAGTGATTTTTGGCGTCAGCACTGTGCAAAAAATCTCAGAGTTCGAGCGACAACCGAAAAAGCCTATTGCAAGGTGCAATACTGTCGCTGTCGCTCGCACCTAGACATGGCTCCCGGGTCGGCCCAAAGCAAATTTAAAACGGCCCGCGGACCGACCTTTCGGCCCGGCCCGGAATCGGCCCAATATAACTAAATAACTGAAATTCAGAGTCTGGAAGCTAAAATTGGGGTAGCAAACAAAAATAAAGAGTCGCAACCCCATCAGAGAGATTACACACAACTATCTACAATCATTCTCAAAAGGTTTACAACGCTTTTATAACTATTTTTTTTATCCTATCTTAGTGATGTCATATCTGCCAGGTAAATTGATTTCGACGGGGCGGGCCAAAGCAAATTTGAAACGGCCCGGGGTCTGGCCAAGTTCTACCGGCCCGGATCGCAAGCCGCGATTTCCTGCCCGCCCGGCCCGGAAGCCGTGTCTAGGTGCGAGCGACAGCCCAAAAAAGACTATTGCACAGTGCAAAAAGCAAGAAATTGCACAGTGCAACGTGAATTTTTGTTTTCGGACAGTGCATGTCGCTAAAATCACTTTAGCGACTTTCCGAACGGACTGGAGAGTACTATTAAAGAGACAGTAAAGTAAAGCTACTTTTGAATCGCGCTTTTTACGGCGTGTAAACGAAATGTCCAAAACGTTTTTTTGTCATCTGTACCAATAACAACGGAAAAAATAACGGTGACATTCTACATGCTTACGAATAATTATTTTACTGTTTGCACCTATGCCGCCTTTGTTTTCGCTGCAGGACACAGAAAAACTTCTTTGTCATTTCGTTTCATACGCCGTAAAAATTGACAAAAACAAGAAAAATTAAAGTGGAACTTGGGAATACAGCACGTATAGGACTAGGACTTAATGAATTTGCAAAGGAAGTTCTCGCACAGATTTGCTTTAAATTTTGCACGCAATTCATGTATAGGCCACATATCAATTCCTCAAAATTTTAGCTCGCGCTTTCCAGGAGCAGCCGAGATATTTATCGATCTACTATACCAATAACAACAGAAAAAAAATAATGGTGACATTCTACATGCTTACTAATAATTATTTTACTGTTTGCACCTCTGCCGCCTTTGTTTTCGCTGCAGGACATAAAAAACTTTTTTTGACATTTCGTTTCACACGCCGTAAAAAGCGCAATTCAAAAGTAGATGTTCTGGCCCTTTAACGGTTTTGTTAGTCGTCTGGTACTCCTCAATCTTTTCCAAAATACATTTTTTTATTTCAAAAAAAAAAAAAAAAAAAAAAAAAAGACTGACCCCGTTGAGCTCTTCCGGGCGCTCTTCGGATTTCCTTGTCATCCTTTTCCTCGCCCGTCTTTTGATGCGCACTTTTCTGGAAGTCCACCTTCCCACTCTCGTTGTGTTCGCCGTACAGCTGGCTGAGATGTTGGAGATCGGGACAGCACACTCCCACCTCATCGTTGGCCTCTTTTTCGCACGCGAATCCGTCGGGACATTCGCTGACGCACGCGTACAGATCGCCCTTGCCCACGAGCAGCGGCAGCGACTTGCCGTCCGCGCACAAACTCGACGCGTTCAGCGCGACCGCTGAAAGAAGCGCGTGATCAAAACAACATACGCAGTGGGAGGAATGTGGATCAGCGGATATCAGCGCGATCAATTGTTAATAAGCCCTCTGGATCTCAAAGACCGGCAAAATCGGGGCGAGACAAGTAATCGTTGAAACCGGATGTGTTTGTGACACGGGGAATCGAAGTGTTTCGTGCTGCTGCAGACATCCGGAAAACTATCCATATGATATACATGTTTTGCGACTAACAAGGAATGTACTCCGAGTACGACGCACGTCAAATCGAGGAGAGAACTCTTCAAATTGGCTTTTCGTCCAAAGATTTATCGGAAAAATTATTTTGTAAAATTTTTTTTCAAATTTTTTTGGTCAAAATAGGTCTCAAAAAGTTCAGAGAGCTTAAAAGGTTTAGCCAATTTTTTAGATGATTGCACTGTGCGCAAGTTTTTTTTTTTTTTTTTTTTTTTTGAGGTTTTGCACTGTGCAAAAAGAGGAAAACGCACTGTGCGGTTCCGACAAGCGTGGGAAAAGCGCAAAATACACTGTGCAGTCCATGCGACAAATGAAGGGACAGTACACGTCAAATTGAGAAAGGAACTCTTCAAATTGGCTTTTCGTTCTAAAATTTATCGGCAAACATATATATTTTTAAATTTGCCCGCTAGGGGATTACCGGTCAAAACAAGTCTGAAAAGAATCCATATAGCTTGAAAATGGTAAACTTTGTCAAAAAAGACCTGGTTTTACCAAATTGGACAAGAAATCGGTCAGAAAAGATTTTTCGGACCCCATATTTGTGACGAAATGCCAACTTGAAGGGTTCCCTCTCTTTTGCTTTTTCGATTTGACGTGCGACGCTAGGATTTTCACGAAACTTGGCACAAATTTAGAATAAATTTATACCAAGCTCTCGGCAGAAACTGTCGGGAGTCTTACTAGTGCTAAAAAGTCGCTGGAGTGATTTCGGCGACATGCACAGCGCAAAAAAAGTCAGGATGCAAACGATAGCCAAAAAGCCTGTTGCACAGTGCAAAGTAAACTTTTGTTTTCGCACAGTGCATGTCGCACAAATCACTCCAGCGACTTTACGGACGGTCTGGTAAGTCGGAATTTGGAAAAAATAAGACACTTCTTGGCAAAGTTTAGCAAAAAAAGTTTTATGCCGATTACTAGTCCGTTCGCAAAGTCGCTGGAGAGATTTCGGCGACATGCACTGTGAAACAACAAAAATTTTTCTTTGCACCGTGCAATTTTTTGCTTTTTGCACCGTGCAATAAGCTTTTTCGGCTGTCACTCACAGTGCAAACTCCAAAAATCTCTCCAGCGACTTTGTGAACGAACTGGTATATTTCTACCGAGAAGGCAATATTTTTACAAAAAATTGTTTTTTGTCGTACATGACTAGTCAGATTTTGATGAAACTGGGCACAAATTTAAATGAATTTTTTTTAATACATGGCTGGACTCCAAGGCCTCGTTTTGCAGAAACAGCCGAGATTTGTAGGTCAAAAAGTTGGCCAAAAAAAATTTTTTTTTTTTTTGCGAATTCTGTTATGAAAAGCTTCATACATAGTTTCTACCGTAGAAGGTAATGTTTCTATTTCCAAAAAATAATTTTTTCCGCGAAAAATCGGCATTGAGATGGCCAAAAAGTGAATTCGTGAGACTTTTTCGCACCCTGCGGGCATTTATTTTTCCTGTTTTGCACTGTGCAAGTAGCCGTCGTAAAGAAGAATCGCGGTTCATTGGGAAAAGCGCAATTGCACCGTGCATCCTCATTCCAAAGACGCGGCAAAAACAAAGAGTATGTCGCAGCGACAAAATTCGACGCGACAACCTATGTCGCAGCGACAACCTTTGTCGCAGCGACAAAATTCGACGCAACAACCTTTGTCGCAGCAACAAAATTCGGCGCGACAACCTTTGTCGCAGGTCGAGTTTGGAGGAAATGCCCACGTCGCAGCGATCTCACTTCTCTGCGGCAAACATTTCTTGCGACTGTTCTTCGCACAGTGCGTTGCACTCTGCAATGTGAAAACAAGCGACAGAGCTCCGCACTGTGCGAAAAAAATTGCATGAAACGCACAGTGCAATCAAAGAACTTGCACGGTGCGAAGAAGTCTCACGAATCCTTGCGCCGACTAGTAATATATACAGCTGGTAAACGCTCCAAAACCTAATCAAAGAAAATTCTTGGTCCAAATTATGGATTTTCCGCGATTTTTGACAATAAAATGACGTATTTTTTACAAAGAACAAGTTAAAACTCATTCTAACGCTTTAAAAAATTCGATCGTCTCGATTTTCGCCAAGTTTAATCAAAACTTAAGGGTCAAATTTCGACTACCGGCCGATCAAACACCAATTTCATTGCGCCAAACCCCAATTATTTACTACACGCTCCATTCCGCACAAACCACACAAAAGCACTGCGACTTCAAGCGTTTAAGGTCAGCCTACCTGTCGTGGAGACCAATGCCGTCAGCAAGATGAACGACTTCATCGTCGCCGCTCCCCAAACCACAATCAGCGACCGTTTCTTCGGACACGCAACGCCGAGTGCCGTGCGATTGTTTGTGTAGATGGCTAAATTCCGCAGATCCTAATCAAATTCGAAAATCATAAGCGTTTTTTTTTCGCTGGCGGTGCTTTCGTTGCCGGCGCCAACTCGTCTCGCGAAAGGAGGGACGTTCGGTCGGCGGTGGGGCTGGTCGGATCGACCGAAACCAGTCCGCTGTTTTGTATGGGATGCGGGCGATGCATGATCCGCAGCCAGGAAGCCATCCATCATATCACGGTGCGGCGGCGTGTTTACACGGCACAACGCCGAGACGGCGCAATAACCGGATCCGCGACGCCGGACGGAACCGGTGGCGGCCCCACCTCCGACAAGGAAATAATGTCGCAAAACTGCGAATTTGAGCAATTTCCCAGTTTAATTTACTTCCCGTCCCCCCCCCCCCCCACCCCGTTCCCCGCACCCACCGCTGTTCTCGAACCGTCTCACGCCGCCTCCAGGCGATCCGTCCGCTCTCTGCCCGACTTTCTCTGCCCACTCTCTCGATTCGCGGCGCTCTCTCGCCCACGGCGTGACCTTTTTGTGGCTTTTACCGCGCGCTGATAACCTTGACCGAGCAAACGTCTTCATTCTCTTCGCGATTGATTCACTGTGTTAGGCAATGCATGCACGATACGACCTGGTGATCATTGGGGCCGGCCCCACCGCATTCGGAGCCCTGGCGCGCTTCCACCAGCTCAGGACACAAGGACTTGTCGAGGTGGGCCAATTCATGGTTTATCGCCGATTTTTTTTACGTTTTTTTATTTTTCAGGGTGTGTTTCACGTTTTTCTTTAAATTTTGCACGCTTCCTTTGAATATCCCACGTATCAATTCCCGTTAAACTAAGATTTGTCTTTTGAAGGCATTGCCGAGATATACAATGACTTTTGCAGCCGAGAGACCATAGAAAACGAGGAGTTGGAGTGAAAAAAAAATTTTTTTTGGCCATATCTTTGCAAATTTTACAAAAAAACTTTAAAAAAAGTTCAAGACATATGCGAGACTCCAAGCTCGCGCTTAGCAGAAATGACCGAGATTTTTACTCCAAAAAATTGGCAAAAATATGACACTTTTTTTGCAAATTTTGGCATGCAAAGCTGGGTTTCTATTTCTACCGTAGTGGGTAATGTTTCCACCAAAAATTAATTTGTTCCGCGCAAAACTAGCAAAGTTATGGCCAAAAAGTGTTTTTCTCTCTGACTCTCCGCATTTCGCGTACTCTCTCGGCCGCGAAGATCGTTGAATATCTCGACTTCCCTTGCGAAGCGCGAACTAAAACTTTTAGAAAGTGATATGTGCTTGATGCCAAACATATGTAAGAAATTTAAAGAAAATCACATCAAATCGAGGAGAAAACTCTACAAATTGGCTTTTCGTCCAAAGATTTATCGGAAAAATTATTTTGTAAATTTTTCTTCAGATTTTTCGGTCAAAATAGGTCTCAAAAAGTTCAGTGAGCTTGGAAATGGTAAACTTTTGTCAAAAACGACCAGGTTTTGCCAAATTGGACAAGAAATCGATCAGAAAAATTTTTCGGACCTCAAATTTGCGACGAAATGCCAACTTGAACAGTTCCCTCCCTTTAGCTTTATCGATTTGACGTGCGACGCTCGGATTTTGATGAAACTTGGCACAAATTTAAAATAAATTCATGCCACGCGCTCGAAGAAAAATTTACAAAATAATTTTTCCGATAAATTTTTGGACGAAATGCCAACTTGAACAGTTCCCTCCCTTTTGCTTTTTCGATTCTCACTTGGGACCCTTTAGCGGTACAAAGCTTGAATAGAATTTTATCGCAAGAGAATAAAACGTATTTTACGATGAGCCTTCAGAAAGAGGCCCGAATTCTTGTCATTGACCGAGAATGCGAGCCCGGAGGGCTAGCCAGAACCCTGAAGGACGAAAACGGATTCTCTTGGGATCTTGGAGTTCATGTGACTGGTGCGTCCAGATTCTCGGCATTCCTGGAAATGCTGGACACGGTCATCGAAGATTGGAATATCCTGCCAAGACATGTTTTGGTATGTTGACTTACTAGTATTATATCCTATTATATTTCCATAAAGTGCGTAGAGTTTTTTTGCCTTTTATCGCCGGCGCACAGTGCATTTTGCCTTTCTTCCCCTTTTTGTCGCGAACGCACTGTGCATTTTGCTGTTTTTCGCACAGTGCAAACTTGAAAAGCGCTCGGCACTGTGCGAATGCACTCAGCGGCGCAATCATTTAAAGAGAGCTTACATCGCGGCGATGAATGAGACGGTGCGAAGAGTTGCGCAAGGAGGTGAATGCACTGTGCAAAATGCATTTTTTTGTCGAGCGTTCAAAAGTCTACGCACTTTGTGAAAATATTGTACGAGTACGGTTTATCGCACAGAATTTTTTTTCAATTTTTTGTTAGGCGGACATCAGCCATTTAGTCAACGCTCCCAGAGGCTCAAAGGACAATTATGCACCCTATCCGGTCCAAAACTACATTAACTGTTTTCCGGAGGACCTGAAAAACAAATGTTTGGCGGAATTGGAAAAGGCCAATGAGCAGAACAATAATAATGGTGAGTTCTCCATCTCTAAAGATTCTACTCGCGACATAAAGTCCTGACAATTTTGCACGGTGCATTTTTCTCAAAGTTTCGCGGCGATTTTCCGTTTTTACCCCAGCGACATGCACTTTTCCGCGACCGAACTCCAATTTTCGCGCGCGACATCAGCGATAAAATTGTCGGGACTTGATGGCGCGAGTAGTACATAGGGCTAAAAGATCCAATTTTATTCCTTAAAGGAGCGATAACAAGGGGGCAGAGATGCAAAGAGTAAAATAATTATTAGTAAGCATGTAGAATGTCACTATTCCGTTTTTCCCGCCGTTATTGGTACTGTAGACGAAGAAACGTTTTGGATATTTCGTTTCCACGCCGTGAAAAGCGCGATTCAAAACTAGCTGTACTGCCGTTTTAAGGAACTCTGAGTGGCCTGAAAGATTTTCCTTGTAAGCATCGCACATCCAACCCTTTTTTTAGTCATCAACTTATATTTTCCTCCAGATTTTTGATGACTTTAGGTTTGGAAGAGACAGCATTTGAGAACTTTGGCGCCTTCAGTCAGCATCACTTCGGCCCCACCCTCCAAGACGTGTTTATTCGGCCGTACAACGAGAAGTAGGTCACCCCCTTGGACATAACCTTTTCTTTTTTGGGTTTGGACTGCGACCCTCGAAGAAATGAATACGGACTGGGTGGAGGGGCGGGTACCCAAAATCGATTTGCCGAGACTCCGAAAGTTGTGCGATGGGACGCTAAAGGAGGAGGAGGAGAAGCGATACTGCTTCCGATATCCCGACAAATGCAAAGGAATCGGGGAGATTTGGTGCCGCTTGGCGAGGAAATACGATGACGACATTTTCAGATTGAATTCCGAAGTGGTCAAAGTGGATCCGAAGAAAAAACAGGTGAGAAAAGTGTTTTAAGTACTTCAGATGCGAGCGACAGCCAAAAAAGCCTATCGCAGACTTTTGAGTTTGGCAAAATTGGAGGTCAGAGAACTTTTTGCATAGCCAAAACATACGCCCATCTTCGCAAAATCTCCAATTTGAGGTTGGTACTACATAGTCCGTCCGGAAAGATTTTCGATGTTTGCACTGTGCGAAAAACGTCAGGGTGCGAGCGACATCCGAAAAAGACTATTGCACGGTGCAAACAGCAAGAAATTGCACAGTGCAAAGCGAACTTTTGTTTTCGCACAGTGCATATCGCAGAAATCACCGCAGCGACTTTACGAATTGACTGGTATTAGATCGAAAACTTCTCCTACCTTGATGACATAAGGTAGTATCAATGGCGTAGCTGAAGAATTGGTCTGGGGGAGGTTTTTGGGACCCCAGGTATAATAGATCTGTGAAAAAAATTTACCTTACTCCCCCCCCCCCCCCCCCTTACCCCTTTCCATTTTTCTTGCCAACCCCTGGCTGAGGGGAGGGGGGTCTCCCATGTCTCTCGCCCCTGGGCAGTATAAAACAAAGTTGATCGAGCTTATTCACCAACGACCGTGCAATAGGCTTTTTTCGGCTGTCGCTCGCACCCTCACTTTTTTTTGCACAGTGCAAACGCTAGAAATTTCTCCAGCTACTTTACGGACGCACTAGTGATCTATATACAACAAAGAGCAGTTCATTTTTTCAGCGGCGATACAGGGCAAAGTTATGCTAAAGAACCACTGTTTTCCACACAAAACTAGCAAAGGTACGGTCAAAAATTGTTTTTCTCTCTGACCGCTCTCCGCGTTTCGCGTACTCTCTAGGGCGCAAAGATTGCTGAATATCTCGGCCGCCGTTGGAAAGCGCGAGCTAAAATTTTTAGGAATTGATGTGTGGCCTATGCCAAAAGTGCGTGCAAATTTTGAAGGAAATCTGAGCGTCGCACTTGGAGTAATTGCCTTGTATAATAAAGTTACATATCGGTTATAACCCCCCCCCCTTCTTTTTTTTTTAGCTCTAATAACTGTAACGCCTTTCAGCTAACCTTCAAAAACCTGTTGACGAACACATCAACAACCGTTTCCTACCAGCGGCTGTTATCCACCATCCCTGTGACGCAACTCAACCTCCTCTGCGACAATCTCATCCCAAATCTCCGCCTGCGGCACTCCAAGGTGGTTTTGGTTGGAGTGGCCTTGAAACTGCCGCAAAACCACCTTGCCTCAACGCTGAGCTGGGCGTACTACCCGCGGCCCGAGACCTCGTTCTACCGCTGCACAGTCATCTCCAATTTCTCGGCGACAATGACGCCCGATCCCACCAGGTTTTGGTCGATTTTGTGTGAGATTGGAAGGAGGCCGGAAGAAGAGTTGGACCCGGAAACGATGACGAAACAAGTCGTTGAGGACCTGATTGAAGTGGGCTTGGTTGAGGCGGCGAGCCAAGTCCATTCCACGTGGTTTCAAGTCGTCCCGTATGGGTACCCCATACCAACGATAAATAGGAAATCAGAAATGGAGAAATGTCATCGGATCCTGGAGCAGAATCAGATTTACAGCAGAGGAAGGTACGAATTTTTTCGACACACAATCTCAATGTCTCAGAAAATCAAAATCTTTTAATTTAAAAAGAAATGCAACGCTGAGATGAATCTTGATACAGACTGTGGTTAGAATTTTTCAAGACCTTTGAGAGATTTTTTCAACGCTTTTTCAAAAAAGAAAAAAAGTTGCGAAAAAGGTCAGGGTGCGAGCGTATTGCACGGTGCAAAAAGCTACAAATTGACATGCACTGTGCGAAAACAAAAGTTCACTTTGCACTGTGCAATTTCTTGCATTTCGCACCGTGCAATAGACTTTTTTCGGCTGTCGCTCGCACCTTGACCTTTTTTGCACAGTACGAACTCCAAAAATCAATCCAACGACTTTTTGGACCGCCTAGTACCAAAATACATAATTTGGGTTTTAGATTCATTTAACGTGTCGCTCTTTACAATTATGTACAAATAGCACTGTAGAATTGAATATGTCTGTGCGAAAAAAGGTCAGTGTGCGAAAACCTATTGCACGGTGCGAAAAGCAAGAAATTGCACAGTGCAAAGCAAAATTTTGTTTTCGCACAGTGCATGTCGCGAAAATCACTCCAGCGACTTTGCGAAAGGACAAGTGCACGTTAAATCGTTGCATGTCCTTTCATCAAAGATTATCGCACGTCAAATCGAAAGGGAAGTCTTCAAGTTGGCGATTCGTCTTTAACAATTCGCAACATTGAAGAAAAGTCATTTTTTGGGTATCTAAATTCGCCATTTCTTGATCGAATTTGCTGGAAAGTATCGCAAATTGTTGGAAAAAACTATATCTTGCCGTTTTCTTTCAAATACTGGCTATAAACGTTAACCAGAAAATAGGCGACAGCTAGGAAAATAATTTTTCTTCAATGTTGCGTAGTGTCAAATACGAATCGCCAACTTGAAGACTTCCCTCTGTCTTGCTTTTTCAATTTGACGTGCACCGATATTTTTCGATCGGAAATTGTTGAATATCTCGGCCGCTGCTGGCAAATTGTGATAACAAAATTTGACGAACCCCTGATCATCACTCTTCTATGTAGTAGTCCGTCCGTAAAGTCGCTGGAGTGATTTCTTTGATATGCACTGTGCGAAAACAAAAGTCCTCTTTGCACTGTGCAATTTCTTGCCTTTTGCACCGTGCAATAGGGTTTTTTCGGCAGTCGCTTGCTCGCACCCTGACCTTTTTCGCACAGTGCAAACATCGAAAATCACTCCAGCGACTTTAGAGACTTACTAGTATTAGTATTTGCACAAAGTGCATGGGAGATCTTCGTCGCTTTCCGCACCGCGGACAAAAAACCCCATTTCGCACCGTGCATTTGGATTTTTTTTTGCACCATGCATCGGCTGTTGTTGCGATGTAAGTAAGTTTCGACTACGTCGCTGCGTTGGCGTCCGAAATTATGCACAGTGCAAACGGTTTTTTGAGGTTTGCACTGTGCGAAACGGGTGAAATTCACTGTGCAGCGGCGACAAAGGTGGGAAAGTTCAAATGCACTGTGCAGTCAATGCGACAAACATCCATGCACTTTGTGAAAGGACTAATAGTATGTCTCAATTCAATTTTCCCCTTAATTTTCGACCTTTTTCACTTGAAAATTTCAGATTCGGCTCTTGGCACTACGAGACCTCCAACCAGGACAATTCCTTCGAAATCGGGCGTTGTCTGGTCGACCGGCTCTTCCTCGACGCCACCGAGCCTCCATTCTGATCCCATTTCGGTTGTAGAGATGCGACTTTCCCATCCAATATTAGAAATAAACTTGCTTTCGCTTTCGTTGGTAAGAGCAATTAAACGGAGCCAAAACCGCGAAAGAAGATGGATGTCGGCTTGTAGAGGGCGGTCGCGTTTAGTGGAAGAGATCGTTTCACCTGCGCTCTTCAGGATCGGATCGCTTACCCGCCGCGGTCGAAAGCCGCCGGAATACCACTTCGGCGGAAGATAATGGTGCGGTTAATTGCTCGACGGCTAAGCGTTTCAGACCCACCGCGAGCCGCGCGGCGGACAGCGCGCGCAGCCTCGCTGTAGCTCAAAATGACCCAGCCGCGCCTCGCCGAATGATCGTCCCCTTCAAGTTCGTCGTCGTTGGGGCCTGCGTGGCTCTGGCCGAGGCCTCGTTTTTCCTCAACTCCTGCGGTGGATGTCAAGGTAGGGGATCGCTATGGAGAACATCCTGATCAGTGAGAAGGCGCGGGACTCAACCCGAGGATTGCTTTAAAATCTTGTCCACATGCGCTGCATGGGCCATACTATGATTATCAAAAATTTTAGCTCGCGCTTTACAACGTTGGATGAATTATTTATCAAAGTATTTTGATGGGGGCAAATACTAGTGTATTATCCTTATTACGGAATTTCTCGACTTTTAAACTCCAAAATTTTCTTCAAATTTGGTTTAGTTACTCTGCGTAGGTCATCTTCCAATTCCAAAAAATTTGAGCCCACAATTCGCCAGTCGCATCGAGATAATCCACGGACTTCTGTAAAGTCTTACTGTAGGAAATGATGACAAAAAAATTTAACAAAAACTGGCCAAATTTTTTTGATTATTTTTGAAGAAGCTCTACTAGCCCATCCGAAAACTCGCTGAGCTGATTTTTAGCGTTTGCACTGTGCAAAAAAGTGAGGGACAGCCGAAAAAAGTCTATTGCACGGTGCAAAAAGCAGTAAATTGCACAGGGCAAAGTGAACTTTCGTTTTCTCACAGTGTATGACTCCAGCGACTTTATGGACAAGCATTGTAACTTCTTATCAACCTCTAAACAGGCAATCAATATCTAACCTCAAATGAAAATCTCTAATCATCAATCCATTCCGATCTTAATTTCATTGCGATTCCAGCAAAGAGCCATTTAAAAAGTCTTGTATTTTCCTTAGAGGGCTACAATCTTAACATGTTTTCAGTTTCTTTAAAATCTCTGAGACCGCAACTTGATAAATCCCCGTTTAATTTGTTGGTCTTCGACCTACTACAATATCATTGCGTTTAAAAGTATATTCCAGGCCCTCCACCGCCACGTCAGTGTCCTCAACCTGCCCCGTGTGGTCGTCCTGCCCCACCACCTCAGCAGGCATGTCCTCCATGCGATTGCAGTGCCATTGCGTCGAGTTTTGGGCCGATCAATCAAATCCCGACATTAGTCAGCAATAATTATCGCGGAACAATCCCCGGTGGCTATGTGAGAGGAGGCTACGCTCCTCCATTGCCACCTCCTCCACTCAGCAACACCTATCTGGTGCCGCAGCCCAGCAACAGCGTCATCGAGAGCTATACGCTGCCGCCGAGACATTTGACAACCACCAGTCATCATCATGGTCATCATCACAATCGCGCGACCAGCACCTGTAAGTCGAAATGAACAGTTTTACCGCTGGCACGTCGCAGTCTACCCTTTGAGAGGTGGTTTTTGCTAAATTTGACATTTCCAGCCAAGTCGGTGGACGATGTTTATGACGAAGTTATCCCGAGTGACAACAGCTTATCCGACATTTCATTCGACTCGAAACGACTCTCACCTCATGATGTTTTTGTACGACGAAACCGATTCCTCCGCCAACTACGCGTAGGTTTTATCGATATTCCTAAATTCCACCCAAAATTTTGGCAAAAATTATATTATACTTGACATTGATCAAGACTTTTCGCAAAAATCTCCAATAAAATTTGTTTTTCAGAACCGCGCCCTCCGGCAGTTCTCAGCCAACTCCAAGGCCGACTCTATACCTCAATTGGACGAACGGAGTTTTGTACCGTCCGTCTGTAACAACGAAAAACTCGCAAAGTCATGGTCAAAGTGAGTTGATCGATTTGGACCGCCTTTGTACCGCGAAAAATTTTCGTATTTTAGGCAATGGTCAATGACATCACTGCTTCCAAACGTCTGGTCCGCAAGGCCACAGAAATGGCGTTCAATGGCAGAAATTTGATGTTTTATGTGCTAATGGGGACTTCAGCTATTCCGTTTATGCGAAACAATATTGTGAAGCGAGCCGAGGGAACATCACTTGCTTTGCGTTTATTTAATAGGAAGGATTAGTATATCACAAGTTGAGAATATAAAAATCGGGTATTTACTGTATCGGTAAGAGAATTGAAATTGTTTTTTTTACAATAAATTACTCAAATTTGTACTCTTCGGTGTTGGTCCAGGGTTGATGGAATACCGTGGCAGTAATGGTCTTGACGTTTGAGACCTCTTCGTCTCCAACCAACTTCTCGTCGGAGCTCTGAAAGAAATTTGATCAGAAATTATATTGTACTTGATGTTTTTTATCTTTGGCGCCCGGGAATCGTAATTTTGTGGTCAGAAATTGTCTCTATGCAACTCAGTAGTTCTTTATCTTTCTATTGACGGCATTCTCAAGGCAAGTCTCACATAAAATATATTTCACTTGACACTTTTGGTCTATAGTATAATTAGACCACGAGTTTGAGCCCAAAACTATTCGTAAACAACAAAATACCCCTCGATCTTTCTAAAAACATCATTTTTGAACAGTTTCTCGTATAAAATTATATTATCCATCACGCCTTTGTCTAATATTTAAATCCAAAAAACGTTTAATCCGCTTACGTTTTTCTTATTTGTCTCTCCAACGTCGAGCTTGATCTTGTAGTTGGTCCCGGCGACCACCTGCGTGTGAACGGAGTGAACCTTCACCAATCGATGGAGATTGGCATGGTTTGATTGCTTGTTGTAGTTGTGGACAGCTTTCTCAACCCATGGCTGTAAATATTGATGTAAACTTGTGTTATAATTAATTTGACTGCTATTCCGAGATATTTCAGCCACGTTTCTTACGAGAAAAACATGTATTTGTTGTGAAATACCTTAATTTAGATACAAAAACAAGTGTTTGAAGGGTTTTTTCGACATAACCCTCTTTTCACGTGGGTTCGAAATCGAAAAATCAAAGAAGCTAGACGGATTGACTAAACCAAGGAGACTAATCCAAATTCCACGACAAAATCCCTCCGATCTATCCATCTTCTTCTTAGTTTATACCTATTTTCAGAGAAAATCCCTAAAATCACAAAAAAAAGCAAAACTTCCACAACTTACCTTGATGTCAGGGCTGTTGGGGTCCTGCTCAGTGTATCCCCCAACGATTGGTCCGGACATTCTTTTTCTCACTGCAAATCTCACAAATTTATTAATCCTGGAGGTCTAAAACAATATTTTCAAAGTTTCCCCGAAATTTTTTGGACGCGAGCT